>JAASGV010000781.1:0-17162 GCA_023334355.1 Globisporangium abappressorium
CCCCCCCCCCCAGAGTTCAACCGCCCACTCCCTCCGCTTGTCGTTTGTTGACGGAGCGGATGAAATCGCTGCTCACAATCCCAAAACGAACAAAACGAGCAACAATCAAGAATCGCAAAGAGTTGTGCAGACTTTGAGACTGTCCTTTGCGGAGGATTAGATTCGCGGCTGGAGCTCCACACATTATTTACTGGCGGTGGCGAGTGAATTGTTTTGCCTGCAAGCACGCATACTGCAGGCACAATCGGCTTGTTTTGTTTTGCTTGCGTCCCAACAAACGCAAGCAGTGCAAATTGTTGCGCAACAACTTTTTGCACGACAAATTGCATGCAGATCAAGAAGGCAGCACAAATGTTCTGTTCTGGGTACATTTTCCGTGCACAGCACGGCGACAATTGCGTCGTGAGCAGGTGCTCGCTCAGGTGCATGTCAACTGTCGAGCCGGCTCTTGAATCCAGTGAGCCAGTTTCGTTGATCAACTTCCACACTGAAATGCGCATCAGTTCATAGAGCCTTCACTGTATTTTCAACTTCAACTTCAGGTTGCCCCAGTTAAACCCGCGCGCATGTCCATTTATAGACTTGTGTTCAGCTGGCCCACATTGCAGAAACAGAAATAGCAGTATCGAGGGCCTTGCGCATCAAAGGCGTAATGCATGGCGCACGCGGGGCCTGTCCGTCAAGACATCCACCTACGCACCCGAACGCCTACGAGCGCCATGAGAGCCCCGCACGCGTTCATGCCTCTGCGCTCCGGCGTGGTTGCGTACAGCGGCTACTTTCTGATTCAAGCTGTTGCTGCTGCGTCACCAGATCAAACGGATGAAGATGGCACGACGGCGTGTGCGTCTTTCGTTCACGGGTATCTCTGCGTCTCCGGCGTGCTCGTGCTGCTCGCGGGGACCTGCGCCGCGCTCTATACTTGGAACAAGAAGCAGAAGAATCTCAAGAACGCGGCGCTCAACAAACTATGGCAGCAAATACAGCAAGTTCGACCGTTCAGCAACCCCAGGACACTGCGCTGCTTGCTTCTGTGGGTCGGTAGTGTGCTAATGGGCGGTTGGGGAGTTGCGGGAGTGGCGCTGAGCACCAGCAGTGATGAGTGCAACGCGGCACAGCAGAAGATCGAGCTTGTGACGCTTTCTACTGTTGTTGCGAGCGTGTGCGTGCTGGGATCGGGTGGGCTACTGGCCAACGCGGTCTTTGCGACAATCCAGACAATTATCCCAGGCCAAGAGGTGAGCTTGAATTGCTTTGCTTCCCTGATGTATCGATGCTGACTTATTCTGACGTGCTCATTGCTGGGGGTGACTCGTTTTGTTTGCAGACACCAGCTGCGATTGTTTGCTTGTGCTGCTCCTGCTGCTCGCAGGTGCTCAAACGCGCGTTGCTACTTGCACCAGTGACGCTGCTCGCATTGGTCAACTTTGTATCATGGCATGACAGACAGCCAGTTGAAATGCACGAACGACACTGCCAATCATTTGCGTCCACGTTCTTCGGCGGCGCCGCGTTGATCTTCCTGGCCATGGCACTTGCGCAGCTGGTGAGCTATAGCTTTACTAACAAGGGTGTGTGCCAGCAACGCCAACACAATACTGCCTCAAGCCCACCAAGATCATCCTCAATTAATGATGGTGTGTCAACAGCGCCAAGTTCGCTGACTACCAAGCGACGCCAGAGACTAGTCGTTCTCGCGGGTTTGCTGCTTCTCAGCCTGACAAGCATCGCCTGGGCGTCACTCGGGTGGCTCTGGATGGCTCGCTCCGACTCAACAACAAAGAAGTGCGCGCAGCCGCAGAGTGCCATGCGATCTATGAGCGTGTCCATCGCGCTGCTGTTTCTCATCGGCTGGATTTTGCTCTCGCTCACGTTTTGCTGTCGCTTGGAAGATTTCATCATTGCAACTAGCGACGGAACTCCAACTATCGATACCTCTGCGCTGTCTCCAACGTTGCTCCACTCACCAAGAGCTACGCCTGCAACACCAGCAAGCGACCAACTGCGTGGAGCTTCGCTCACAACTACTGCTTCCAGTGAGGCTGTCGTCTAAAGACCAACACACAGAGCATGCGAATGTACTTGTATATTATCTATATACAGTATCAAGGAAGATTGCCATGATCGCTTGTACCTGCCCAAGTTAGAGTGCTGCGGCTATTGTGCTCATCAGAATAATCACTGCTGAGATGGCACATCCAAGACTAACTGGACTAACTCTCACAGAAACCGATGATGCGCTGCTGCTCTTCTTGTCCGCAGAGTCCGAGGCACGCTCACCAGTTGGTGCCGCAGCTCCGGTCGTCGCGTTCACATTTCCAGGGACGCGTGTGGGGATCGCACGCTTCACACACTCAAAGTTTTTGCCGCCGTCTTTTCTCGCCGAGAACGAAATTTGGGAGCTTGTCTCCGGTGTCGTCATGTTCACAGCCGTTTTGTCGCTCGCAGAGAAGTAGATCGTCGCGGCGTCGTCAATGCCAGCAAGTGTATACGACTCGGTCGTTTCTTCAAAGAACTGGATCTCGCTTGTCACTTGCAAATAAGGAGTTGCGCATCCACGTGGAGATCGCACCGGCGAGATCGACTTGCACACTCGCGTTCTTGGACGTGTCGAATCTCGCACTCACGAGGTACATGGCATCAGTCTTGTCGACGATAAAGATGCTTCCCTCTCGACCCGCCCGGATCTCCAAACTGTCAAGCATGTTGAACGGAAGAAAATCTTCAATCTTCGCAGAGTCGGCGCTGTTGACAGTCGCCTTGACACCGGGGTAAATCTCCATGTCCACTTCGTACGCGAACGCTTTTTCAGCCGTGGTCGCATTCGACATGAATCGAATCTCAAGTCCTTCGGATTCGCTGCCGGGGTTTGCGACCGCTTCAACTGAAGCGGGCATTTCAGCGGAGTCGATAGCTTCACGAGCCGTAACGTACTCAATGCAGTCGCCGCAGTATCGAGTCTCCATTCGGTGCAAAGTTGCGTTCCCAGGCACGAGCAGACTGAGGTCGATGGTAATGGAGTCATCGACCACCCCACCTGGGGCTCTGATGAACCATTCTCAGCGGGTAGCCTCAGACTCAAGCTTGACCTCTTCCGCGGCTAAGCCAGTCGTCGCGGTGGTGCTAGCACTCGCCATCTCGGTCATTCTCCGCGACTTGGAGCTGACGGCTTTGAAAGCTTCCTTAGACATAGTGAACAGCACGTTGTTTTCAACAACCACTTCGCCCGCACCAGAGAACAAGTATCTCAGCGCGCGTTTGTTCTTGACTCGGATCTCCGTGAACAGGTACGCACCAGTCTCGATTTGCTTGTTCACTTTGGTATCGAGTCTTAGTTGTTCGCCAATGTTTTGGTTAGGTTCCGACTTCGTTCATCACCTCGATGATCTCGACAGCAGCAGTCGAGTTCCCAGAGACCGTGATCTCAGCGACGAAGTGGCTTGCCATTTTGACGTCGTAGTTGATGAAAACTGGGCCAGGGACGTCCCTTCAGAGGTGATCGAGCTTAGAGGTTTTGACCTTGAGGTTGCCCAAGACCTGTCACTGATTAGCGGAGAGCTGGTAGTTGCTGAGCCGGTCCCTTGAGGCGACGCTTGCAGTCAAGGTGCTGGAGATAATGTGGCCGCCGTGCACGTACGTTCAAACATGAGCACAGCAGAGCAAGAATGCGGAAGTGGCAGCGGAACCCCGTCACGGGAGCCGAAGGCGCTCAGTGATTGCACGCGGATACCTCCCGTCCCCCGAGGATCCACTTCGTCGCAAAGGTACTTGGTGCTATCTAGAGCTGTCTTTGTGCTATCCTGATCGCTAGCGGCCGCTGCTGCTGCTACCTCTCTACAGAGTGGAGTCCCAGAGAGGTACGCGACCTCTGTAACACTGGCGTCTGTCCATCCAGGCAACTCTTCAACTTTCGTGTTCTCCAGCGCTAGGAAATCGATAGTCAGTCCATCTGCAATGGACTCCGGAAGCACCTTGAGTGGGTTGTGCGAGAGCGCGAGCACAAAGTAGCTGGACTGGAGACTCAACAGATCTGGCAACGACTCGAGCTGATTCCCAACCAACGACAGGTCGTACACCTCGAGCTTCAGAAGCGTCTCGGGGAACACGCGCACTTGGGAGTGCTCGAAGTAAAAGGCGCTCAGCCCATGCCACTTCTCATGTAGGTCTTCCGGTGGAGTTGTCAAGTTCGTGACCGAGATCTCGATGTCGAAGAGCAGCTCTGGCAAAGGCTCGAGAATCCCATCGAGGAGCTGGGTCATGTTCACGTGCGCAAGGGTCACCGCCACCATCCGTTGATGGGCTGGCTCTGAGATCGCAGCCTCTCTCGACCATTTCAAAATGGTGCAGTTGTAGATATCAAAGCAAAATATGCCTGAGAACTTCCGGGTTGTTTCAGGGACCACCAGCGCCGGGCAATGCGTGAACAGAAGTGACGCCAGCGTGCTCTCATCGAGGAAATCCAATTGATCGGCGTTGATGATCTTTGAACCACGACAATAGCAGTTGAACTCAAAGGCCGCACAGGGATACTTGGCCGCGAACCACGGGTGCATGACTTGCTTGCACCCGAGCACCGCCCCAACAGAGCTGTTGAGTCGCCCAACAGCTACCAAGTGAATGGTCAGAAGTGATAGCCCGACGAGGAAGAGCACGGCGTTCACAGCTTGGTAACTCACGAGAGCTCGAAGAAGACGGCAGAGCTTCGACTCAAGAGTTGTTCTTAAGCGAACAGAAGACTTTGAAGAGCCTCATCTTGGAACTGAACAAGTGCGAAGATGAAGATTGTCTTTTCTCGAGGTCGGTATTGCCGCTAAACGCCCGCGGCTTGATACCGACATCGAATGCGATGTCGACGTAGAGTTAGATCTCTTTTGAATGAGGTAGCTGACGCCCCGCAGACTGAAGTACACGCTGGCGTGAGGGAACACCTTGCTCGTGCAGTCGACCAGACTGACCGCGAAGATCGCCTGGTCCTCCGACACGAGGTTGACGAACGCTAGGTCATCGTAGAGAAGCTCTATCGAGAACGAGTACTGCTCCGCGTCGTACTCGTAGATGTACGGAAAGAAGATCACGAACGGCAGCGCGATACTGAAGCAGATGTTGAGGAACGCGTCAACTGCAAAGCACACGATGCGGTCGAGATGCGGGTGGCGGTGGCGTAGAAAACGGTGAAGCACGGGCGTGGACCAGCAGTTGAGCACGAGGATTACAATGTAGCAGTGGTTGATCCACAGTCGGGCGATGTGGTGGCTCGAGCGGTACGCCTGGTACATCTGCGTGCTGATCTCGAGTACCTCTCGAAGCAGGAAAATCCACGCGAAGTGATCACTCTCAATGCCAAATACCTCAGTTGTTCCGAAAAGCTGGTACCACCGCACTTTGATCGGCCCGATGTACACGCTGTTGGTTCGCACTATCGTTGACTGAGACCTGATAATTGAGGTCACAAGAGTCCGACTTCAAACTCGGCTGTGTACCACTTCAATGAGCTTAATCACGTGAAGACCGCCGAGGCAGCCGAGGGTCGTGCCGATGAGTTTAAAGTGCCGGTTGCCCTTGTACGCCAGGAGATCCACGAAATACTCGAGGTATGGGTGCTCCATATACCAGTACAGTCGCGCCGTCGCCACCAAAAACACGCTGCAGACCAGGTGTAGGACGACGAGGAAGCAAAACGTGGCGTCAGAGGCCCAGTGTGGAAGCCTCGAATTGGTTCCCAGCACCTGGTCAACGTTTCCCAGCAGCCTCGACTGCGAGACCGTGAACAAAGATGCCGGCTCGGCCATCGCGGGTGGATCGTCCGCGGTCTTGGGGTCGTCGTGCCTGGGCACCATCGTATCTGCAAGGCGCGACAGTGTCTGTTCTGTTGTGTCCAACTATTACCTCCAATAAACTTTCACAAGTGCCGTCTTGAAACGAGTACCCGGGCTATTCTTACAAGAGCACGTTAGTCAAAGTGAGTACAAGCGAGTGTTAGTAAATCGTTCCTCGTCCCATTATCCCCACATTCTGGTCCCAAGCCCCAAACAGACTCTAAGGATAGACCACTTCGTTTCGGTGTGATCCTTCCACACCAATGCAACTTCATATTACCAGTCAAAGGTGGCCCGCACGTGCTGAAGCCAACGAGTGCTCCGCTCAACCCGTATGAAGACTGCTGATCAAGTGCCAAAGAGAGACGAATGGACCCCGATTACTCGTGGAAACGACATCGAGGACGCTACAATCGCTGTCCGCCTGCACCCTCCGCTGTTCCGACTGCTTTGGCTCACCTCCGCTGTAGTCCGATCTGGGTGCGTCATCTGCCTTGGCAGCATGTGTCGGCTCTACTGGTTCATGGTGCACCCGTACATGAGCTACTACGTCGACTTGCTGAGTCCAACCGCGAGCTCTCGCTTCAAGCCGATTGGGGTTGCGTTCGGTCTAATAGGGTTCGCCCACATCTATCGACTCTTGGAGGCAGTCTACTGCTCAATGCGTTTGCGGCGATTCGTCTTGAATACGAACCGAGCCAAGTGAGAACTGTCGAAGCCGTCGGAAAGTCGGGTTTCTCGCTACTTGTCCCAATTCGTGACCCTCTCTCAAGCGCAGATGACTGCCAGGACTGGGTGGAGGCTGCTGTTCTCGCGACGAGATCTTTTTGGCGTCGAGAGCGACTTTTTCCACGCGCGGTTCCTCTTTCGAGAAATCCTCGAGTACGTCTCCCAGACCGTCCAGATGTACAACTCGAGCATCCTGATCGCCAAGCCATGGATCAACAACCTGTACACGGGACTGATGGTGCTCAACTGCTGGACGACGCCGCTTCTGCAGCGGGTCTTCAAGCATTCACCAGCGATCGAGCGGCTGCTGTGTTTGATTTGCGACCTCGTGCTCGATGTCGGCTCCTCCATGTTCATCCCGCTGATCATCTTCGTTCCGTACTACCAGTCGTTCGACTTTGAGACGTACAACTTCCAGATGCAGAGCCTCTACGACGACCTCTGGTTCGCCAACATGGTCATGGAGAACCGTCATATCTTCGCGCTTACCAAGCTGGACTTTGTGTTCAAGATCGTACCGCACTTGAGCATCTACAACTGCCTCGGGAGTATCCCAGGACTTGTCAAGGTAGCACAAAGTCAACAACTGGCAGTGCGAGCCAAAATCTACTGCGATACCACCGCTCCTCAGATCCGAAAGGGAGCGATTCATCTCAGCGCTGCGAGTGTGAACAGGAGAATCAGCTCAGAGGGTGATCACGATCCAGAAAAGGAAGCCCAGCGCCCCACACTATCACCACCACCTGGGAACATGCTCGGACGCTGGGGGATGGTCACCTCGCACGTCGTCCTCTTCCTCTGGGGACTCACCATCCTCGTGCTCCACCTCCTCGCCACCAAAACCTCCCAGAGCCTTCACGTCCCAGCGTGCAAACAGCCCGTCCGGCCCTGGTTCGCTACCAAGTACTCGTGCTCCGTCATGAACTTCAACTGCTACCGCAACGGATCCACGGGCGTCAGCGAAGACGCGTTCGACTTTCTCGAAGAGAGCAGTTTGGTTGCGCTGGTGATCAGCCACTGTCTACAACTGACGGTCCCCAAGTCCATCCGCCGCTTCCGCAACCTGCTCGGTATCGACATCTACAACTCCACCATCGTCGAGTGGAACGCCGACGCGGCGATCACGACGGCTGACCACCCGTCGCTCACGTACATCATCTTCGTGCGCTCCAACATGACCGAGCTCCCGCCGGGGGTGCTGCAGACGCTCCCCGCTACCATGGCAGACTTCGAGATCTCCGTCTCGAACCTCACCTCGCTACCGGACGATCTTCACGAACTGTGGCACTCCATGGCGCTCTTCTACGTCGAGCACACGCTCATTAACGAGTACCCGAGCACGCTCCGAGAGCTCAGCGTCGATGATCTGTCGCTCGTGGGCAACGCCATCGAGGTGATCCCCGAGTTCCCAGCTCACCACACACCCAAGTTCGTCGCGCTCGCGCTGTCCTACAACCCACTCATGGCGCTTCCCGAGAGCCTCGGCGACACGAGCAACCTGGGCTTCCTCAGCATCGAGCAGACGCAGATCGCGGCACTGCCGGCGCGGATGGACAGCGTGCGGAAGAGCGCGACGAACATCTTCGCGTATGACACGCCGTTCTGTTTGGGGTTGTCGGAGGACGAGCGCGAGGGAGAGTACGGGTCTGGCGCAGTGCTCACGTGCAGCGACACGAATCCTCGCCATGCCGGCAAGTACCCGCTGGCAGTGATGGCGCTCAAGCGACCATTGTGAAATGGTGTAGGGAACCGAAGTGAATGCTCACGAATGGATTGTCGAAGTGGTAGATACTATAAGGGCAAGTTGTGTTGCATTATCAGAGGTACTGGTGCTGGATGTGAAGAGTAAGAGTGATACTCTGAAGGATATGGAACTCTGGCGCTTCTTTGTTTGCACAATCTGCGGGATGCGATTTCTGTTTGCGCATTTTGGGAAAACTGATCCAGTTGGGCGAACTGGATCCGCCCCTTGAGAACAGTGTTTGTTGCATGTCTCTCAATGGTTCAGCTGACATTCATTGCATTTGCATCATTACGCCGCCAGCGCCACGGCATGGCTCGTATCGAGAGGATCGCCGAAGCGAAACATCACCCACACCTGGCAAGCCCATAATAATGGACACCTCGCTGAGCGGGGTGTCAGATAACTCCATGACGTCATAGAGTTGATATGCATGTGGGCTTTTCTAATCCCGGTTGCCAGTATTTTTAGGAGCGATTTTCTAGTTCCTGATCTGCTTCCACCCTGTGCAACAGCAACAGAAGAAGTGTCTGCGCAGCGCACAGCCCAGAACGAGGTACCAAGCCACCAATACTGCGCAACGCTGTCGTATCTTCGATTAAGGAGGACAGCAACATGTCAATCGAGTTGACGCTGTCGGGGAAATCCTACTGGGCTGCGTGCATATCGCTAGTCTCACTGCATGGGGCGTGCGCGGCATTTCTGATCGCGTGTGCGCGCTTGCACTGGTGCATGGAGCACCCGTACCTGACGTACTTCGTGGACCTCCTCGCTCCACGGCAAGATCGGCACTTCCGGCTCGTTGGCACTGCGCTCGGTTGTATCGGAGGTCTTCACTTGCTTCGCTTTGTCGAGTTGTTGGCTCCGTGAGTCGTGCGCAAGCGGTACTTTAAACCCGCATTCATGTCGAAGATCTCGACCGCAGCGAGACTTTCGGCCAGAGGTGGTGGTCTGTCGGGTGTGCGCTGGCGAATCAAGACGTTGTGACGACAGCTCTTCGGGAAGCAGAGTGTGTTTGGCGAGGACAGTCGCCACTTCGATTGGATGGCTGTGGTGATGAAGCCGATTCAAGTCGCCACACAAGTATACCAAGCGCATCGATCCAGTCGCCTCATCAGTCGAGTCTGGATCAACCGCTGCTACGTCGTCATCGTGGTGCTCTATTGCTGGACGACGCCGCTACTCCACCACTTCTTGGAGAGCTACACGTTCAGCCGGCGCGTAGCCTGCTTGGCTGTCGACGCGCTTCTCAACATCTCGTACAGTATCATCCTGCCACTGGTGATCTTCGTTCCGTACATCTACGAGTACGACCCGGTGGCGTACTCCTTCGACTTGCCGCTGCTGTATGGAGACATCTCATTCGGCAACCTGGTGTTGGAGAACCAGTCGATCTTCGCAGTCTCTCTATTGGAGTGCGGGAGCAAGCTCGTCCCTCACATCAGCGCGTACCTGAGTCTAAAGAACATCAGCCGACTCATCCACCAAACTGCAGCGCGTCTCTCCACCAACGAAACGAGTGTCGCTTCATCTCAAGCTGCGACCACATTGGGACCAAATGTTCAAGACCTCGGTACTGCAAGAGCCGAACTACGACCGTGCCAGCGTCGGATCTACAAAATAATTCGCTTCACGTACAGCTGCTTAGGCGCCGCAGTGCTGGCAATCCACGTCACTGCCGTTCAACGGTTCAACAGAGTCTCAGTGCTTGGCTGCAAGCAAACGATGCATCCATGGTTTGCGAGTAAGTATTCCTGCTCCGTGTTTGGGTCAACTGCTATCGACGCAATCTCCCGAGCCTCGAAACTGAATCGCTGGACTTTCTCGATGAGAACACAGTGACATCGCTGATGATCTCGCATTGCTCGGCTCTGGTTGTGCCTCAGGCGATCCAGAGTTTCCCAAACCTGCTCGGCACCGAGATCCACAACTCGACGATCGTGGAATGGAGTGCAGAGGCCGCAATTTCAGCATCGATTCATCAGAAAATGGTGTTTACGCTGCTCACCTATGTGAACATGACGACGCTACCGGACAGTATACTCGGCCCGCTGCCGGACATGCTCCAGGGCATCGAGATCTCAGTTTCCAATCTGACCTCGCTTCCCGACGATTTGCATGAGCGGTGGCACAGTTTGAGCGTCTTGTACCTGGAATACTCGGAGCTCGAAGTATTTTCAGATTCGTTGTTCAGGCTGGAGGTGTATGACTTGTCTTTGATCGGCAACCAGATCCAGGAGGTCCCGCACCTTCCGAGTCTCCAGTTCAACTACTACGTGCTTGCGCTTTCCCACAATCCGCTCCGATTGCTGCCAGAAAGTGTTCCCAGCAGCCTCACAATCGACTTTATCGGACTAGAGAACACAAATCTGGAGAATTTGCCGGCGTAGCTCGGCACGAGCGTCAATGAGATCGCCTACCTCTCACACTCTCCTGTTTGCACACCAGGCGGGAGTCAGAAAGCACAGACACCAGCCAATTCCAAGTTCGTTTGTGACGAAAAAGATCCGCGCGGAGATGGACGGCTTCCCTTAGAATTGACCATGCCGCAGCGAGTCCCCTAGATCACATTCGCGATATTCTGAGTGGACAGAAGACAAGGGTATAAGAGATAGGTGTGCGCCAGGTTTGTATCATTGGCTTCTGGCTAATTGATAAAAACGAAAGTGTGGTTGAATCTAATCATGGATAGACCCTATAGTTAGTTAGTGAAAGTCTCAAGCACCTTTCACCAATGAATACTGAACAACCGAATCGCCTCTCAGCATTAGCGAAGATGATACACGGACAACAAGCAGCAGCACCAGATCAATCCTCTAGTCCGTTTTGTCCGGTTGGTCTCGAGCAGGTGAATCATTTGGCTGTGGCAGCGCACATGAGAGTGAAGCTTGCATCTGGTGCGTACACCGCTGCGAAGGTGTGTCTGATGGTACTTCATGGGTTTTGTGGGGCATTCCTGGTCGCTTCTGGGCGACTCTACTGGTACCTGGAGCACCCGTACTTGACGTACTACGCAGATCTCCTGGCGCTATCCTCGAACCGCCACTTCAAGCTGATCGGGACGGTGTTTATAGGCGTTGGAGCGCTGCACATGTTTGAGTTTGCTGCGCTGATGCTCTCGTTCGTGAGGCACAGTCGCCGGCACGCTCCAGTTGCTCCAGAAACGCAGCCAAAGTCGACTCGAGACGTTGCGAAAACGAGGTTTAGCTGTGCTAGTGTTGTTTTCCGTCAATTCGCAGCCAAGTGGGACCAACTCTTCGGTGGGAGGAGCCTTCTCGGAGTCGAGAGTATCCACTTCGAGTGGATGTTCATCGGACGAGAGCTGGCGGAGATTGCGTCCCAAGTCTACCAAACGTATCGCTCGAGTCACCTCATCGGCCGAGTGTGGGTCAACCACTGCTACGTGCTCATTGTCGTCGCGAATTGCTGGAGCACCCCACTGATCCAACGGCTGTTCCAGCACCGACTACCAGTTCAGCGTGCGACTTGCCTGACAATCGATTTCCTGCTCAACATCTGCTCCAGCGTCATTCTGCCGATGGTGATTTTCATCCCGTACCTGTATCACTACGAGGTTGAAGGGTTCACGTTCGACATGGCGTTCATTTATGGCGACGTGTCGTTTGGGAGCCTGGTTTTGGAGAACCAGTCGATCTTCGCTGTCTCGTTGCTGGACTGCGGCAGCAAGCTCGTCCCGCATCTCAGCGTGTACTCGGGCTTGAGGACTGTGAACAATCTTCTCCAGCGGAGAACTGATACGACCCACACAGGATTTTCGACACATTGTTCAAAGACTGGAGCGTGTTCATCTCTATCAGCGCTCGGTCCGACGGCATTCTTGGTGCCGCTCAAGCCCAGTAGGAGCCGTCAGCTGCTGCATCTGATCTTCGCTTTCTTTGGACTCTCGATCCTCTGCGTCCATTTGGCTGCCGTGTTGAAGTCGCACGGGGTGTCAGATCCCGGATGCAAGCAAACGATACACCCGTGGCTTGCGGAGAAGTTTGCGTGCTCCGTGTACGAGTTCAGCTGCTATCGCCACAACAAAACCCCAAGCTTAGACGCCCAGTCCCTGGACTTCCTTGACGAGGATGCACTGACGGTGCTGGTGATGTCGCACTGCCCGGCATTGGTGGTTCCCAAGTCGATCCGAAACTTCCCCAACCTTCTCGGTATCGAGATCTACAACTCGACAATCGCGGAATGGTCGAAAGAGGCATCGATCTCAGCATCGATCCACCAGCAAATGGTGTACTCGATCCTGTTTCGCGTCAATATGACCAAGGTCCCCGACGGGTTGCTCGAGCCATTGCCACCCATGTTGCATGATTTTGAGTTCTCGGTCACGAATTTGACAGCACTACCAGAAGATCTCCACGAGCGCTGGCATGCGCTCAGTATCTTCTACCTGGAGTACTCCCAGATCCAAGTTTTCCCGGAGACGCTGCTGCAACTGGAGGTGTACGAGCTCTCGCTGATTGGGAATCAGATGGAGACGATCTCAGACCTGCTGAGTACTCAGTCCAGCTACCACGAGATTGCGCTTGGGCACAATCCGCTCAGGGCACTCCCGCCAGCTATTGCAAGCGGGCTGACACTCGCGTTCTTGCAGTTGGAGAACACGAGTGTTGAGGAACTACCCGAGTGGGTCACCGAGAGCGTCCAGGACCTCGTGTATCTCTCTGGAACTCCGTTTTGTACGTCGTACCACGAAGGAGATCTCGAAAGGCAGAAACACGCAAAGTTCATCTGCGATGAGAGAGATCCACGAGGAGTGGGCATGTACCCGCAGGATCTGGTCACCTCTCAGCGACAACTCTAGAGAGAGAAAGGAGAGACGTAGTGAACACGAGACTTGGCGCAAGGTTTGTCTAAAACGGTTTTAGAAGGTATGGTCGGTTGAAAACCCACGCCCACAAAGTTACTCCAGTAAACGTTAACGACATTGCGTTTTGACGTTCTTAACAGTCTGAACAGTCACTCAAAACTCACAACGGACAAACACAAACAACTCATCTCATCTCATTCGCAGATCAGAGGACACCACACCACACCGAAGAAGCTCAAAACGAAGAGCTCCACACCTTAAGCATAGGACGCCGCTCATGAACTTCTCGACGCCTGGCTACGGAGGCGGCCACGGCGGCGGTTACGCGGGCGGCTACAGAGACCAGGGTGACGTGCACACGCCGCAGTTCGCGAACCCGACGGCACTGGATGCGCTCGAAAGCGCGGTGGCGCTGCCGGGCGTGTTCACACCCGCCGAGATGCACCGCACGCTGCGCCGCAACTACATGGACGTGATGAAGACCGCGCTGCAGCTGCGCGAGAAGCATGCGCTCCGCAAGCAGCAGCACTACGACGCGCTCAACATCGGCATGAGCACGCTGCAGATCGAGCTCAAGAAAGGGTACGTGCACTTGCTCGAGAACGCGTGCGATATGAACAACTGCCCACTTCTGCTGCTGCAGCTCAAGTACTTCAAGCCGAGCTTCTCGAGCGAGAAGATGCAGCTGAAGGGCATGGGCACCATGGACGGCTCGAGCTCGCTGGAAGATACACGACGCCTCTGTGTGTACATGATGGACCTGGCGGTCGAAGTCATGGAGGAGAACAGGGCCGAGGGCGTGGTGTTCATCGTGGACTTGGACAACTGCGCAGTGAACAACCTCGAGGCCAAGATGGTCACGGACATCCTCCAGGTGATGAAGAACTGGTACCCAGAGTGCATTCGCCATGTACTGGTGATCAACGGCACGACGTTCACTAGGGGCATCACGCACCTGCTCACGAAGCTCGCCTCGCAGCGCACGCAAAAGCGCATCCGCATCTTGGATTCGCTGAGTGACTTGCGCCACTTCATCAATCCACAGTCGATCCCGCAGATGTACGGCGGCGCGTACCAGCTGCTGCCACCCGTCCAGTGGATGAAGATCCAGGCGGACATTGAAGAAGTGGACCTCGACTCGCAGACGCTCGCAGTCAGCGAGGAGAAGTACATGACCAAGGACGCGCGGCTGCTCAACGGCATGCAGTACGCGGCATGCAGCGTGGACCAAGTGGTGGAGATGAAGACGAGCGTGATTCGCGGCCCCATGTACCGCAACAAGAGCGGCGTGTCGTGGGTGAAGATGTACGCGATCCTGCGGCCCGAGGCGCTGCTGCTGTACGAGCAGGTAACGTCCAAGATGCCGCAGATCATCATTCCTGTGAACCATGAAGTGAGCGTTAAGGCGGCGACGTTTGCGGATGCCCCAAAAGGAACCTTTGGGTTCCGCATGGAGGTTCCGGGCGTTGCGGGTGGCCACTTACTCGCTGCGATCTCAGACCACGAGCGAGGCAATTGGCTGCAGGAGATCCAGATGGGCATCAACGCCGACGAAAAGCAGGTCGCAAGAGAGCAGTACGAAGAAGAGAAGCGGCTGCGCGAAGAGCGCGAGTTCGCGGCGCTGAACATGATCTCGTTCGACGACCCCACGCCTGCCCAGAGACCGGCAGCACCAGCTCAACAGACTCAACAACAGCAGCAGACTCAGCAGCATCAACAACAGCCTCAGCAGCATCAACAACAGCCTCAGCAGCAACAGCAGCGACCGCCTCAGCCGACGACAATGCAGCCATTACAACATCAACTGCTCCAGAACACGTACCCTCAGCCGCTGCAACCTGGACAACCAGCCCAAGGAGGCATGGCACCACCGCCACCAGCAGCTCCGATGGCGAACATGATGATGGCGAACCCCGGTGGCTCGACTGCAGGTTTCATCGTCGCTCCTGGTCCCATGATGCAGCAGCAGTACAATATGGTGAACCCCATGGGCATGGGCATGACCTCGGGCAACATGAACATGATTGGCGCTCAGCAACAGCAGCAGCACGTGCGGCCTCCGCAGCCAGTGAGCATGCCGATGGGACAGCAGCAGCCGATGATGAACGTGAACAACATGATGAACGTGAACATGCAGCAACAAGGGGGCAATGGCATGGGGATGATGATGAACGGCGGCGCGTCCGGGTTCCCCATGCAGCAGCAGCAGAACATGGCGCAGTATCCTCAGCAGCAGCAGCAGTTCCAGATGAACCAAATGAACCCGCAGCAGCAGTTCTACAACCCAAACAACATGCAGAACTTCCGCTGATCCAAGAGCTCCGCGGTTGCCTGCTTGTTGTCCTGATCCAAGATGCTGCATTGTGAGTGAGGAGTTAGTAGTATGATAAAATAATGAAGAAAATGAACTATGACCGAAAAGCTTGATGAATAAACCAGCAAGCACTGACGTGGGCTGAGCGATTCTGATGATTGACTTTGACAGTGATGGAGGCTTCTTGTTTCTGGATCGTATTTTCGAAGAGAGCACTTCTTCTGGCTGTGTGTTTCTTACAGTAGCTTATTCCTTCTTGGCGTCCACAGCGACCGCAGCGTCCTCTAATGCAGGGGCCGGAACGTACGTCGCCTTGCGGTAGAGTTGGGTGATGCCCGTGGCACCCATGAACACGTTCACGGCGAAGAGGTTCCAGTTCTTTGGCGTGATGATCAGACTGTAACGCGACCAGATGACGCCCGTCAGCGCCACAGCTACGCACGGCACACACACACATGTTAAGCCACATCCCACATATTCGGCATATAGCGTAGCATAACAGGAAAAGCGTACCGCACTGCTGCGCCGTGGAGATGTTCTCCGCAGGGCGGTGCATGTCCGCGAGGTTGGCCAGCGAGATCGCCCACTTCATCGTCGGTGCCCAAAAGTGCACTAAATAATCAACAACAGCAGCAGGTAGTCAGCATCACATTAAGCGCATACACCACTTCAGCGTATTGCTGCTCACGCACCCGTGAATGGACCAGCAGGGTGGCTCAGGAGCTCCGCCAGCTTGGGGTTGGCCGCCACGATCTCGGTCGAGAGCACTTTCGCCTGGAGGCGCGGCACGATGCTTGGGAAAACCATGGCTGAGGCTGCTTTCCATAAGCAGATAGACACACACATACGCGTACGTTAGACCTCTGCTCTTCACACAGAGACGCATACAGAGAGAGAGAGAGAGAGAGAGAGAGAGAGAGAGAACGCGCGCGCCGTCCTTCATGTCCTCACCTGCTTCCGTTCTTCGTTTTCTGCTTCGAGCTTCCCCCCTCTGTTTGTTCTGCTGCTGGCGCAAACATGCTATACGAGAGGTATGCTCTATCAGTTTCACGAGGATATTCTGTTTGATAGGGTTATGGCTAAGTTTGAGTAAACTTATCTGACTTTTGAACAATTAATTACCTTTTCAAAACGATGCAGCTTGTGATGCATAAATTAATGTTCTTTGTAGCTGCATAATCTGATCTTTCGTCTTTCGTTCGTCTTTCTCGCCAAAAGTGAGGTGAAAGTGAGGCGGATTTTACACTTGAGTTCACTATGCCATGACCTGGGTACATTTCACTTTGGCCTAACCCTTTCAGGTACGATTTTGATCCGATCGAGTGAAAAGCTTGAAGAGAATTTACTTGCTTTCACTAAGGGACGGTGGATTGTTTCACTTTAACCTACCCCGCACGGTATTTTGGGGGTGTTTGGGTAAATTTGGGTACTTTTTGCGCTTTAGGCAATGGTTTTGCGGCCAATTTCACCCATTCTAACCCAAATTGAACCTGGGCGTTTTGCGTTTTCTTTGTTGTAATGGGTCCTCATGGTCATTACATGGAGGCAGATGTGTGTGGTACACATCACCTCATAGTGCACCATGGGTGACTATTACCGGTCGGATACTGGTAATACCGCCGATACTCATGTGCACTGGTGACGTCATTGGATGATGTCACAGGACATTCCTGTACAGAGCGTTAGTCGCATGTACTAATCATGTACGGGATGATGGTTCCTGCTTTGGGAACTGGA
>JAASGV010000782.1:0-17162 GCA_023334355.1 Globisporangium abappressorium
AGTGCACCGCCCCCATTTTCTTCGCATCGATCTGGATCTCCGTCTCACTCAGCAAACAGCTCAGCCCAAAGTCGATCAGCTTCGCCTTGTCGTCCATGCCTACCACGATGTTGTCGCACTTGAGGTCGTTGTGAGCAATTGCCTGCTCCCTCCCTGTCGGGAAGTCATCTGCTACCTGTTGCGAATGAGAGAGAGAAATGAGAAGAGAAGAGAAAGGCTGTTCGCTCAGGAATCACTACGATCGACTCGTCTCGTTCAATGACCTTACGCTTGCGCTTCTTAGTGACTGACTGGTGATCAAATCACTCAAGTGATCAAGACTCCCATACCACCCGCGAGATCTTGCTCGACGGGTCGTGCAAGTCTCCTTCGCCCATCGCAGCAACGACATCAACGACGGCGACAATCATACGTCTGCAGTCCACCGTAGCTACTGACTGTGTCATCTCACTCATAAAAGAGCGCTTCCTCAATGAACTCGCAACTTGCTCGCTATACGTTCATGTGTAAATTCGACTTTCATTACAGGCATTTCACTTGTGTTCCCCTGGGGCTTTTGATTTTCTATGTGCTGTTGTTGCCCTTCTATATATTTCTTATGCTACCTACCTACCTACTCTCACTCACTCACTCGTACGTGCACTTGGCCAACAGCCACGAATGTGATGGGTACATTCTTGAGAACAGACTCACAAAGAATTCGTCCTGGTCCGCGAGACTGCGTTTGGGGTTTTTGAGGAACTCGAGCATCCAGTCCATGCGCTTGCCGATCTGGAAGCAGTCCTTCGTCTTGAGCAGGTCCTCCAGGCTCTTCAGGTGCTTTTCCGACGTGCGCGTCATCTTGAGCGCGATGCGGTCGTCCACACGCAGCGGCACGCTGTTGCGCGTCTGCAGTCGCAGGAACACGCCGATCGTCAAACACGCGACGTGGAACTCGACGTTGTACTTGAGCGACCCGCCGATGCCGATCGCCTTCATGATGCCGTGCTGCTTGCGCGCGTTGCCAAACTTGAGCAGGATCGTGCACGCCTGCCGCAACATCTGCTTCTTTAGATGCGATGGCAGCACCTCGGCGAGCGACTTGCACACAAAGTTGGTGAGCTCGGCCGCGAAGAAGAGCACTTTCATCTCAGTCATCGAGTTCTTGGACGAAATCTGCATCTTGTCCATCCACGCCAGCAGCTTCGACAGCATCCCCATGCTGAACGCCTCCGTGAGAGCCGGCGCCTTGCGTAGTTGCTGCAGGAAGAGCACCTGCAGTGTCATGAGGTTGCCCTGCTCCAGACACGCTCCTTCAAACTCCTCTTCGCTCAGCTCCGGCACCTTGAGCCGCATGACGAGGTCTCCCCACGCCCCACCGCCGCGCCGGTCCTCGATTATCCACTTCTCGATGCTCTTCTCCGAGATCTGACTCATCACATGCACACTCGCGATCGCACGACCACAGCCCGACAAGCAGCACAGCTCGCCGCCGCGGAACGCCAGGAAGCTCCAGAGTAGTCGCCCCAGGCGGTTCCCAATGGCTTCCGTTGGGAAAAACTTGCTGTGGTTCGTACTGCTATCGCCCGACGCACTGCCGCTGCTGTCTTCGTCGTCGCTTCTCTCTGCTGCTGCACCGCCTCTGGACTTTGCCTTCTGCTCGAAAAACGACTTCTGCGAGGACGCGAAGTCCCGCACCAGACTGTCAATCTCTACAAAGATGACGTTGCCGCACTTGGCCCAGCTCAGCGACACGGTTGACGACGACGAAGGCGACGACGAGCCTTTCGTCCCAGTGTGGCGGCGATTCTGCTCGTCTTTGAAAAAGTTCTCCACGATCGGCAGATTGCAGAACCGGAGCACGCCCACGAGTGTGTTGGTCAGAACTTCCTCCGCCACGATCTCCTTTTCCCCTCCGACTGCTCCTCCTTGTTTCGGCTCGTTGTTGCGATACAGCTGCACAATCTCATCCAGCTTCTCGTAAAACACGGTGCAACTTGCACTGTGCAGCACCACAAGCCACGCCGACGGATCGCTCGATCTGGAAGAAGCATGAAAATCAAAGTTCATACCACCGCTGCTCTGCGTGTTGATCTCAAAGACAGCGTACAGCATACGGATGTATCTGTCCACGCGACTGAACGCTTCCTGCTTCGTCATTGCCGAGTGGTGAATCGTTGTCACCTGGCCAAGCAGCCGGAACACCAACTGCAAGCGCGTGAAGCCGTCCTGCATGATCGCGGGCGTGGGATTCGCTGGGAAGATCGAAACTGCCCCAGAGTTGCTGCTCTCTCGATAGCTCGCCGTCTCCACACTCACCGGCTCTTTCACCGCCTCCAGTGTGAACTGCAGCAACGCCTCCAAGTCCCCGGAGGTCATTTTCCACTTGGACCAGAACGAGCTCTGCTGCTTCACAAAGTTCACAAAGTACGGTGGCAGCACGTTGTTGGAAGATGACATCATGCGATTCCGCTGACCATTCGTACGCTGCGGGTCGAAGTGCGGGAAGTCGAGCACGAGCTCCACACACAGTTTCGCAAACTCAAGAAGAAAGAGCGAGCAAATGGGCTCGCCCTGCATCCCGAGCCACTCCTCCGTAGACTTCCAGGTCATGCGACACAGAATGTCGCGCACCATCCACGATACAAACGGGTATGAAGACGAATCCGACGATGTCGGCGATGCCAGTTGCTGCTTCTCGGTCTGGATCAATTCCCGCATTTGCTGCACAATCACCAGCGTCAAGCACCAATGCTCCCACGCAATGCGCGTCAGGAACTGGTGCAGATGTTTGCAAATGTGCACCGGCGCGTGCGAAATCAACACGTTCAGGTAGAACGTCCAGATCTGGGTCAGCTTCGTATTCTCGTTGCCACTTTGCTCTGTGACTGCGGAGGGCGAGACTTCCTTTCCAGTCGTTAGTGTAGGCTTCTTGTGTCGCAAATACTCGGTGCATGCCGCAACGAAGCATGAGCAGACCGCAGTTCCTGTGGAGAAACTGTCTTGGTCCGACCAGGGACTGCTAATACTCGAGCTTTCCGTGGTGTTCGCAGGCTGGTAGAGCGTCGAGAATAGCGGCTCGAAGAACGCTGTGATCAGCTGCCACTGCTGCTTCTCTGGAGCTGCTCGGCAAAAGATCGTGAAAAGATCCAAAAAGTACTTCAGCACCCCAAGCTTCTGCCAGTACACAATGGGATACTGAGACGTTTTGTCGTTTGCTGACGGCACACTCGACAATGCAGTTTGCCACCGCAGAGTGGTCATGTGTTGGCTAAAGAACGAAACACATGACTCGATCTGAACGTACGGTACGCGCTGCCACATATCGAGAGGGATTGAAACCATCGCTTCCCAGACTTTTGCGTCGACTGGTCGAGGTAACGACGAAAGACTCACGCCTTCGGTGTTTTCTCCTGTCACCGAATCAGAGGATGCTCCGGCGCTCGCGTGGCTGTTGTGGAATCGGTAATCGTCGTGCACCCCAACTAGAGCATGCAGCACTTTCTCAACGTGGTCTTCAAGGTACGCTGAGCAGATCAGGTTGATAATTTCAGCGTAGAACCGCAGCACCTCGTCAGAATGAGTCCGTTCGCTACTTGATGACGTTGTTCTGTCGCTGCCGTTCTGAGTGACTGCCTTCGCAATCAAACTGCGGTCTGCAGGGAACTGAGAACTGATATCTGCCAGCACGATACAGAGAACAGTTTCTCGATCAAACTTGGACGGCTTTGGCGCCTTGGGATTCTTCTTAGGCTGGAGCCATTCTCGGAAATCAAATCGCTGAAGCAGCACCAATTTCTCTTCAGTTGACAACTTTGCGGACCCACTCGCACTCATCAGCTTGGAAAACATCTCGACGAATCGGGTCGGCGCGCCGGCTGGATAAAAGCAGTCACTGAGAAGGTTGATTCTTGACGGATCTTCGAGCATCAGTTGCAGCAGCGTGTACGTCTCGCGCTCGTCCACACACACGAAACTTGCACCGAGCTGTTTGATGGAGCGCCAGAGCACTTCGCGAAGCGGTGGAACCATCCGGGACAGCTTTGTATCGAGCTCTGTCAGTAGACGAAACCACTCCAAACCCTTTTCGTGTAGTCGATCCAGAACCTTGTCCCATTGTGTCACAACTTGGCTTCCTTCTTGATCGCCTGGTTTCTCTTTGTCCTCGTCGCCTTCAACAACTGTTGTGTCACTGGTTGACGATGCACTTGCTGCTTCTTCCTCCCGACGCACCCTTTGAAGCTCAACGTCAAGGGTGCGGACAATCTGATCAATCAGCAAGATTTGCATGACCAGCATGAAGCCATCACCGTCTAACTTCAAGAAACTGTCGACCGCATACTGCTGCGGGGACGGAGCATCACTGGCTTGGTGGTGATCCATTAGCGTCCACGTCATGTTCGTCAGCATGGACTTCATGTCGCATCGCTCGCATTGCGCTAAGATCGTGTGAGCAGCATCCAGCAGAATCTTGTCAATCGACCACTCCATGAACTCAAATCGGAAAGAAGCTGGCTGTCTGCAGTTGCTGCCCTCGATACAGGAGATGCTTTGCGTCACTGTCCGTGTTTTGCTGGAATAGAGCTGCGAAACATGATCCATGAGCTCCGCATCGAGCGCAACGAGCACCGACAGATTCTCAGAGAATTTCACAGCGACACTCTTCAATCCGTGCTTGTTGAGCTGAACCGAAGGCGTAATCATGCAGCTCTCTTCTGACACCACCATGGACACCAGTGGAAGCATCGTGAGAGTAGCTGGACCGCAGTGCTCTGCTAGTAGCGGTAGAGGACGAATGTTTCTGTGGAAATCTCCAAAATTGCCCCCGAAACTACTATGCCGACGACGTAGATCAGACGCATCTTCAATGAACGCAAACTCTTCTTCATCGAGCAAGTCGCTCTTCTTTCGTTCATACGCCACAACACTAGAGCGTGCATTTTCCGGATCCGTTGTGACGCTGGAGTCCGCTTCTTTTGTCTCGGAGTGATGTTTTCGAAACGTGAACTCAAATCCACACAAGTGAGTCCAAAGCGGCAATTCCGACCACTCAAATGACTCGTTTCCTTGCGCGTACGCGAGCAGTACATCGCTTAGACGCAGCACTTCTTGCAAGCGCTTTACTTCGTAGTGACGTGGAAGGGTCACAAACTCGTCTTCTTTGATCCAGACATTTGGATCTCGCTCTTCCAGCCACGCATCCATCGCTGTGTAGACTTGAGACAGCGTGACGTAGTACGCGTATTTCTTTTCCCTGGATTCCGACGACACAGTGTTCCCAGCTCCGCTTGTCGTCGTCAGTACAACCTGCGCTTGAGTCGAGCAGTAGTTGACCATCTTGCGTAGCTTGGCTTGCAGGTTCTTGCGCATGTGAACACGCTTGGTTTTATGGCTTCCATCCCTTTCCAAAAAATAGTGGCCGAAAATGCGCGTTCCCCCCGCGCACGCGAAATACAAAGCGAAGAACACTTGCCAGTACAGAATCTGCGCTTCCTCGTGCTCGGGCATTTCCAGGCAGTATTCGCACCAACGATAGAACTTGTACTGCGATAGCGAATCGAAGCTTGTGTGGCCGTACATGAAGCATTTGCTGTAGATCGGAGCGGAAGGTGATCCAGTTGGAGCCGTGTTCAGACCGAGAAGCGCGAGCTCCGTGGCGAGTTTTCCTTTGGATTTCTTCCACTTCTGCACTTTTTTCATCGTCTTTGGCTCGTACTTGAGCATCAAACTGCCCATTGTCATGAACAGGGGCAACTCCTGCCGAGTTTCAATCAACAACGCCCAAAAAGCGAGGAACGAGCAACCTCCCACGTGCTGCGCCGCATCGAATGTCGAGCCAAAAATGGACGACAGCGTCGTCGCATCTGAGGGTGGCAAGAAACTCACCACTAGAGTCACGTCATTGTGGTCATGATGGCTCGGCTCATCATTCTTCGCCTTCAGCTGAAAGCACAACGACGCAAATGCAGCTTGTAACGACGCCACTAGCTCGTACAGAAGCACTCGCGAACCGTTCTGTTGCTGACCGTTCTGGTAAAGAAAATGATTCGCCATGCTACACCGAAGCAGCACATCCAGAAGATGACGAAACTCGTGGTTTTCAAACCAGTACGGCACTTGCAGTAGCACTTTCATCCAAAACAGCATCGCGTTCTTGAACGTTTCCGAGTCAGATCCGTACTCAAACTCGCGCTCGATCAAACTGCACAGCGCCTTGGTTGACGAGGTATACTCGCTGCTGGATGCTAGCATACCAAGCGACGCCGCTGCAGTCGTGGTTGCGCTACTTCCACTCGCTGCGAGAGATGACCGCCGCATGGAAAGTGCTGCGGTCGCCGAAGAGGAAGATGATGGAGACAACATATCCGATGAATTTCCTCGACCTCGGAGCGTTGCTGAGATCCACGACAGCGCGCCATGGAAAATGGCAGACGTGCTAAGCCCTGCGTTGCTCGTGCGCGGAAAAGATTCGTTGATCAGCGCAGGGAGCAGCGCTGGATGCAAGTAGCGGCTGCACTCTCGAACAAACCGAAGCTTGCTCAACACCTTCGCCTTCGCCGTACTTTCCCATCCGCCAATGTATCCTTTCTGGAGAACTTCTTCGATTCGATTCCGCTCCTCACCATTAATGTAGGAATTGTCGTACAGCACACCAACAAGTTGTAACATCTCGCTGGTGCTGAGGGTTTGGATGGCGGCCATGCACATTTCCATCTCCAGATCGATTCCAACAGGTTGCTGTACCACAAGCTGCTCTGACGAGCGTATGCGATCCGTACTGTCCCCATTCTCACCACTCGATTCTTCAGTTTTCTCCGGTGAGATCGACTTGTTTCCAAGTCCTCGCTTCTCACCATCAAACTTTGCCAAAACAGGGAATACGTTTTCCAGTACCCGAATTGTGGCATGGAACAGATCCTGCTTCAGCAAGATGAGAATCGGCTCCCATCGGTCGATGCGATCGCTGAACACGAACGTCGTTATCTGGCAAATCAAGTACGCGACAATTGGCTCGGTACTCTGAGCAGCGGTTGCAGCTACCGCAGAGTTGATGGTGGTCTTCCCATTCTCGTACTGCTCTTCCATTCCCTCTTGAATTGGCGCTCCATTCCCACTGATTGCTGGATAATTAGCCGCAACATCCTGTGCGAGTTGCTCTTTCCCCGACTGCACAACCATGTGAGCCAGTTCATTCTCCAGCGAACCATAGAATGGAACCTTTTTGCAGCTGGGGCTTGTTGGCTTCGACGCATTCGCAAACCATCGACGCAGCGTGAGCGCTTCTCGCGAACGATCTCGAGACAAATCAATGAGCTCAATAAATGGCTCGTGGGTGTTCGGCGCGTAGAACTTGAGCTTGAGTACCAACTTCCAGCACCACTGTGGAAAGTCGAATGTGTCTTCTAGCCAAAGGGCTCGCCGAATCGACTTTGTGATCGCTGTAACCTCGAGCTTCTGCGGCGCTCCACCCCCTGATACAACAATCGCTGACGCCGGGTCATGCACTCGCTCTCGTCGAGTCTTGTACAGCACAAACGCTTCCGCCACGATCAAAGCAACACGGCGATGCAGGTACGGACTTGTGAATAGCCTCTTGTTGCTGATATCATACTCCCAGTTGATGTGATCCAGGAGGAATCTTGCTAACGCACAGCGCGGAGCTGATGTGTTCTCCAGCAAAAGCCACTCTTGAATGCTCAATAAATCGGACGGAGTCGGAGACCAGCGATTCACTGGAAATGTCTCGAACACGTGAATCCACGTCGCGGCGCACTCGTGGTACTTGAACAGCAGACTGATCAGCAACGAAATAATCCACGGGTGTCCAAGGCAAATCGTACTGATCGGCACTGCTGCTCGTTCGCCATTTTCTCCCAAAGCCTTCTGGCAGGCCGGAACAGTGTATCCTGCGAGAAACAGTTCATGCACTGCGACACTCACAAGCTCACTGCGTTCACCTCCAGCCACGGAAGCATTGCCACATGACGCAGCAAGATGTGCGACAGCATTCAGCAGATAAACCGCATTCTCTGTATCGGAGGTGATCAGCTCGTACAGATACTCGCGAGCGAGCTTCGGATTTTCACCATCTTCACTGCTGCCGCTCGATGCTCGCTGCACAAACTTCATCCAGTCCGGTACATTTTTTGCTTCTGCTGGGACACTGTGGACGTTGAATAGCAGCAAAGCCAGCACATCCCACTTTGCGAGATCAGACAGCGATCCAAAAGGAAAGCAGCTCAAGCTTTTCCACGCCACGCGGTTGCAATCAGCCACCAGTAGTCCATGCAGCGCAGTCAGGAACAGCTGGTCGAACAAGGTGGGATAGTAGATCGAGTCACCAGTCACTGACGTCGAAGCTGTTGAGATCGATATCTGTGACGCGTTCACGAGCAGCTCGCCGAGCAGCTGCGCAATTCGCGCAGGAAATTTTTCAAACTCCTGGAAAGCTCGCAAGCTCTGTGTGAGCTCCAGCACAAGCGTCAGCGCGCGACTGAAGCTTTTCTTCGTGTCCAGCGTACACTGGAAAAGCTGCTCGAAAGCAAACGTGTTCGGGAACTGGTTCAGCACAGCAACGAAATCGTCATCAGAGAGGAAACAACGATCCAAAAATTCCGGGTTTTCGAGCAGAACCCACTCCGGTGATACTGCGACAGCTTTTTCAGTCGCCCCATTGATAGCCGACGGCGCGGACGAACTCACAGGCGGACCACTGGATACAAGCACCGACATTCGCCGCAGCTTCTCCGGATGGAAGACCAAATGGACCATTGCCAAATAGTGATCGACGAGGTCTTCACTCCACGCTTGCCGAATCGATCCATTTGTAGACACCATAGCACGAGGAAACTGCATAAAACGGAGTAGCCACGAGCGCTCTTCCGTCCCAATCCGCGGCAAGTACATGATGTGCATCAACAAGTACGGCATGTTGCTCAGCAACTTTGTTCGCAGCAGGCTTTGAAGACATGCCGAGATCCATTTCTGCAGTGATTCCCGAAAGCGCACGACGCTCGAATACCATTCATTCGTGTTTGTCGAGACCGATGACGGAGGTAAATACAGCACGACGTCACAACTTTCGCACAACTTGCAAAACTGGTTCGATTCCATCGGCGGATTCAAGCAGCCACACGCGTAGCACTTGATTTTGCGCACCATGCCGTGGTTGCTTCCATGGCTGGACTTGGAACTTGGGTTGTGCCACACCAGTTCACCGCGGTAGAAAGAGTGCGGCACTCGTCCGAACGATCCCTTCTCGTCCATTGTCACCTTCTTCTCGAAACACACGAGTACGTCGATGCAATACTTCAAGTGGTCGACCGTGGATGCAAGCGTAGATCCGGCAGGCAGAGTCTCAAAGAAATTGGTTCCTTCGGGAACAAGATCCAGGTTCCCGACAACTGCTGGCTGCGAAGATAAACTTGGGTCACTGCTTGTACACGAGGCGCTCATCTTGTTCAAGAAAGCGACAAGATTCGGCTCGTGCAGCAAACCGTTCAAGTATTGTTCCACATGGAAATAGGCGATTGCGCGATCAAAAGTGTGCAAAGACGATTCCACCGTGCGCAGTTGTCGAAGCCTGTCAAGGTGTCCCTTGAGTTTCTGCAGTTGTTGCGGCTCCAGTTTCGCCGTTTGGAATTCCAGCTGCTGATCAATTTCCACGTGATCTCCGCATCTTTGCGATGACGAAAGACGCTTCATTTCAAGCGTCCAAACTGAGAAATAGCAGTCGTAAGCATGCACAGAGCATTAGTATCAATACACAGGTTGGCATCATTCGCGGTGAACAATACTTAAAGGCTTACCTTTCTTCATGAGAGTGTCGACTTCCGTCTTTGAAGATTCCAGCGTAGATGCCGCGGTGTGTAATAAATATTCGGAGTAGAGATAGCGCTCTAACCGCGAGAACAGCTCCCCTTTGTTGGTTTCAATCCTCTGCATCTTCATTTCTTGTCTTTTCTGGGACGCTTCAGCGCGCATGAGGTTCATTTCAAAGTTCACGAATGGCTCCAGCTTGATGTGTATCCGTTTCTGTCGAGCTGCAATCGCTCCATTCGCAAGAATCTGGCCATCTGCAGACACGTGGGCAAACGATGAACCCCCTGCTGCTCGAGTTGTTGATGCAAGAATACTCTGTGGGACGGATGGATAGAGATTTCGGCTTGCTTCGAGCATGCGCGCTTTCGCAAAAGAGTTGCGCACAGCATTACCAACGTTCTCAGCTGATACTGATGCTTTCTCGTGAGCTTTAGCAGACTCCTCAACAGCTTTTTCATGCTCTGGGGCACTCTGCACTCTGGAGATGGTCTTTGTCGCAGTTGGGGATAGCAACGGCATTAGCGGCGCAGATGGTGCAACGCTAGCATCTTCATCTGGATTTTTGGTCTTGATTTCAATCGCTGGCGGGGCTGACGCCGTGAAGCTGGTACCTTCTTGAACTGGACTTGAGTCGTTGATGTCGATCTCTGGTGGGGCTGATGGAGTTAGCAACTTGGAACCAAAAGGAGAAGAATCTGGATCGCCGTCAGGCACACCTATTGTAACACGACCATCCTTTGAGCCTTCCAACTCGAAATCTGGTGGAGCTGATGGAGCTGTCATCCTTGGCCCAGACGGAGAAGAATCTGGAAACCCTTCAGGTGCACCTGTTGCAACTAGACCATCTTTCACATTCTTTGGTACTTGGAGCATTGGGGACATTGAGCCCGGGATCATTGTCTTCATCGATGAGTGCTCATCATCAGAGTCGTTGAAACTTGGAGCTGACGGCGCGCTGTAGGAGCTGAAGACCTCGTGGTCCTCGTCAAAAGCAGGTGCACTTGGAGTGTGTGGGGTAGCACGAGGTGGTTCGTTTGAATATGAAGCTACCGAAGGTTGTGCACTATTGTCACTTTGACGCTCAGCCACACCTGCAGCAACCACTGACGCAGTCTTTTCCTCAACTCCATCTTTATCACGACCGTGTGGGGGTAGTGATCCACTTGCTGGGATTTCAACTGTCAAAAGTTGCGCACTCTTGACACTCGACGACTGCAACGGTGCTGACACTGACACCGACGCGTATGGTGAATCAGAGGACATCGGCGCTGCTCCAAGCAAGCAGAACAGATCATCTTCATTCTGCGCAATCTCATTGTCGGTCACAACACGCTCTTCCTTCGCCTCTTCGGCCTGGAACTCATCTTCAACTAGAGCTTTGCTCACTGATTCATCTGGAGTTGAACTTTCTGCATCACCTCTACCGGATCGCTCAATGTCTTCCTCCATCGCTGCAAGCATATTCTGCATGATATCTGTTTCCACAGAATCCAGTTCCGCATCCATGAGCTGCTCTTCCGCGTACTCGCTGCTTGCGCTCTCGCTGCTGCTGCTCCGCGTCGTGCGAGGCTGCTGCATGGCACCATTTTCGCTCGTAGTCACCACGTGTTCAGCAGATTGCTTTCCCTGCTGCGCATGCGAAGCTCCATCGGCAAGAGATGCTGCTGCAGTATCGTCATGGCTGCTTTTCTTCCACGCCTGCTGCTGCTGTTTCTTCTTGTGCTGCTGTCTGCGCTTGGGCTTGACCGCCTCCATGGCTGGCTGTACACTATCGAGACGGGACGACAACGCGCGTCTGTTAGCGTCTCAGTGCTGCGTCCGCACTGGTGATTCTTGCCTGCCGCTCGTCCTGTCGGTCACTGTGCGACGTGAACAGAAGCTAGCGGTATCAGCGGGGGGTGCTATACACGTCGCTCTTTCTCGCCTTCGTTCGCTCACTCGCTCTTTCTCTCTCGGTCGGCTCAGGCGGGCGAGTGGGCAATTGGGCGGGTGTGTGTCGATCGTCCTTTGAGGCTTCTCGCGTTTGGTTGCAGTTCTTCTTCGCCTTCTGCAACATGAAGCAAAAAGGCAAGAGAGAAGCAAAGAACACTGGCGCTCGCGCGACGTTCGTGCGACCTCTCCGAATGGTTTCATCAAGAGTGTGGGTTGGAAGTGCAGTGCGTCACATTCGTGCGACCTGCGAAGATGCGTTTCGTTACTTTCGTGCGACATAGTAATTCGAATGATTGCGTTTGAAGATTCAGAATCTGATCCGATCAGATTTCCGGTGGAAGTAAACGAGGAGTGAATGTGGGTTACTTTTTGTCTGACCAAATAACAGTGAATATCACTTGGGCGTAAACAATACGGTTATCGATTAGTTGTGTCCTTGCCATTTCTCTGCGTAAAGGGGACAAGTGTGCAAAAGTTGTGAGCTACCATCAAGGTAGCTCAAGGCTGCTGCCTTGAGCAGTCGAAGTTAAGGATGGTTGGAAGCAGATCTTGCAGGAGCCTTTCAGATTTAGTCACACTTCAGCCATCAGAGCTTCGTATTGTCGAGCAATCTGTTATAATAATATGTCTTTCTCGCTCCCTATGTTATTCAGCACTTCCTGTCGTCTTCGGTCATTTATCCGACGATTTTCCACTTCGTGTTCACAATCGCCTCTGTTGTTGGCATTCCAACATCGATTGCTCGCTGAGCGTGTCTGCAGACTGAACTACTTCCCAAATCGTCCTTCCTGCAATAGTGAGCATACACTTCCCGATCATACACTGGCGTCTGCTCTACCAACTCAAGGCAACAACAAAAAACAATATACAACCTCAGTTTTTGTTGGGCATTTGGTTTCAAGCGTTCTGCTCTTGAAGCCGCCTTATAAACGGAATGCTCCCGAAACCGCTTATACGGTACGACACTATAAGCGATTTCACGGTAGCCCCATCTTTGTGTATTCCTATCAGAAATGGTGATACCCAATTGCTGTGAGCCACTTGCTGTTTGAGCGAGAACTCTCCTCGCTCAACTAGCAAATGGCTTGATTTCACAGATGTCCTTAATCTTCAACTGGATCCAAATGAATCACACATGTGTGATCTCAGAGGTTCATCTTCCTTTTATCCCACTCGAGGTGTGGTTTCGAACGGCGATGCACGGGCAAAACCACATCGCGCGCGGGGAAAGGATGAAAAGGACTACCTCCCTGCATGACTCACACGCTCGCTTCGCCGCTCTTCTTCTCCCGCCACCATTCTCTCATTTGCCGTCCTCGTCACGCTTTGTGTATTGGTAGGACGATCGAGAGATGACCGACGACTCTGCGGCAACGCGCGCGAGCGACGCGGACGCCGACATAGACCAGATGCCGATTCAAAACGAGACGCTTGGGCAGCATGAGACGACCAAGGCTTTGCAGACTGAAGCTGCACACCAAGGCGGGGCGTTGAACGACAACGACGACAACGCACCAGAGGAATACGAATGTGGCGAGTATTGCGATGACGACGACGACGATACAGGCGGAGAAGATGAGTCGCTTTCGAAAAAGTCACGCGCTCTTCAAGGCGGCGAAGCGTGGGGAACTCGACGGCGTCAGTGCTTTAAACCTGAGCAGCAGCGCTTTGCTTGAAAAGATAAACGCGATTGAACAGCATTGTCCTTTGCTGTGAAATCCGGCCGTCTCAATGTTGTCGCAAGTTTCATCAGCAACGGCGCGATCGTAGAGGCGAAGGACGACGATGGACGAACACCACTGGCATATGCTACGAGTGCTGACGTCGTCACCGAGCTGATCAGAAGTGGTGCAAATGTGGACGCTGCGGACAAGGATGAAGAAACACCGTTGATGTGTGCAGCAGCTGTCGAAGTCGTCGCGGAGCTGTCGAGAAAAGGTGCTGCAATTGACGCAAAAGACTCCCTGGGATTGACGGCGCTTCTGCACGTCTCTCTGCACGACCGTGATCAAGTTGCAGCAGAACTGATCAGGAGTGGCGCTGATCTTGAGGCCAAAAGCAACGAAAAACGAACCCCCCTAACGGTTGCTGCTCAGTTCGATCGTTCCAAAATCGTCTCCGAGTTGATCAAGAATGGGGCCATCATAGATACCAAGGACGGCAATGAAAGAACCCCGCTGTCGTATGCTGCCGAATTCGGTTGCCTCAAAACCGTCTGGAAGCTGATTAAGAATGGCGCTGTCGTGGATAGCAAGGATATTTACAAACGAACTTCGTTGTCGTATGCTGCGGAGTGCGGTTATCGCAAAATCGTCTTGGAGCTGATCAACAATGGCGCCACCATCAGAGACACTTACGACAGTGAAGGTAAAACCGCGTTATCGTATGCAGCCGCAAACAAATGTCGACGAGTGGCGACAGAACCACTTCAATGCGACGGTGTTGACCCGAACAACCATTCAGAGGACACGTTGGCACTTTTCGTCGACGCTGCAATGGGAGACCTCGGTTCCCTCAAAGGCATGATTGAGAAGGGAATGGACGTCGATACTGTGACGAAGGAAGGGAGAATGCCGTTGTCCTACGCGGTAGAATGCGGGCATCTGGAGGTGGTGGCATGCCTGATCGAGAACGGAGCCTCCATCGACGTCCAACACCTACCCTCTAATCACTCACGCCGAAAAAGCGACACCCCACTCACCGTTATCAGTCACGCTGGTCGCATGAAGATCATTCAATTCCTCGTCGAAGCCGGTGCTCCAGTGAACGTTCGCAGCGATGTTAATCGAGAGACCCTGTTGATCTCAACTGCTCGATGGGATTTCTTTGCTGGCGTGCAGCTGTTGATAGATCATGGAGGCTGCCTCCGACTCGAGCGTGGCCTCGAAGACGAGTATCCACTGATTCCTGGAATTTTGGAGATCGCAAAGAAATTGTGCGCTGCAACGTTCGAGTTTAAGCGGCTGTGCATTCGTGCCGTCGAGCGTTTGCAAGCCATCTGCTCCCAACTCCAAGAACGCGATGCAACGGTTGAGGTCCAAAAGGGGACTCTGGTGTCGTTTGCGAGCATCATCTCCCGCCTTTGCAGACTGCTGCTTCAAGCCGAGAAACGAAGCATTCCGCTGTCGCGATTCATTGGAGCGCGCACATTCGTGAGCAAAATCCGAGACTTTCATGAAGAGCTGGAGTACTTTGCTGAGATGCAGAGCATCACGTGCGACCAAGAGAGCTGGAAAGTGTGGTCGAGCGACGATCACGCGCTACTTTTGGCTCATTTGGAAAACCTGCTTACCTCGGATGAAGAAATCGCGGTCTGGTACGCGTACCATTCGGAAAAGCGGGAGGCAGCCATGCTACTTCAGTACGAGCTCCGTGGCGGAGACGTGAGCCCTGAGGCGAAAGAGCGCGTCAAGAGAGTGCTCGATCGTTTTCTCCACTTGTGCGGCATGGAACTGCCCGTCGTGCCAGATTGGTTCATCTCCCGAGACGATGTGGAGTTTCACACCTGGCATATCGTGAGGTCGGAGGGCAACATCACTTATTACGAAGGCAAGTGACGAAGGACGAGTGTCGTGATCGAGACCAGTTTGTATACGTACGTGTGGGAGCTCGGCGAAGCTGCAAACCAATGGTACCAGCTCAGTCACCCGAACGTCGTCAAGTTGCTTGGTGTGTGTCACGTTCGCTACCCTCCCTTTGTTGTCTACGAGCCAGTTCAAGGAGGAAAGCAGCTGCAGGAGTTTTTAGCCCAAGACTCAAATCATGAGTGGACGTGGAAGTGTCTGTACGAGGCAGCGCTCGGGCTTCAATACCTGCACAATCGAGGCATCCCCCACAACAATCTTCGAAGCGACAACATCCTCATTGGCTCTGACTGTGTCCCGAAGCTGTGTGGATTGCGAAATTTCACAGGAGGGGACGAAGTCGAGGAACGCAGCGGCTACAATTGGAAGTCGCTGGAGATTGTGGAGACTAAGGATGTCTCTATGGAGGCCGACATTTATGCATTTGGAATGTGCATCTGGGAAGCCATTACGCTTGAGCTGCCATGGAAAAACGCAACCTACAGTGGTATTTTCAAAGACGTGAAGAACAGAAAACTTCCCGACCGCCCCACCCAAATGGATGATGCCCAATGGGACTTGATTCAGAAGATGTACACCTTTGATCCCAGCAAGCGCGTGAAGATCGGCTACGTTGTCAACCGATTGAAACAGCTTGCGCTTAAAAGCGAGCAAGCATCACAACCAATGGCCCTCATCAGCGAAGCCGAGGTAAGCTTTGTCCGGTATCCCCTGACGAAATCATATCCCCTCGCTCTCCAACCGTATTAACATTGAACTTCATGTTTTTATTATGTTCTTTTGCTCACAGGCTCAGAGTTTGGTCAACCGCGTGTTTGCGGAGCTCGACGGCACCACCATTCCGAACTTGCTCCAGTCTATTGGATCACGATGCAAGAAGCCACGCGACCACCAGAGGCTGATCAACAACGTGCTCTCAGTTCATTTTTCCACTTCTTCAAGAGTGACACAAGACACCGACTGATACCGAAGTTGTCAAGTTCTGTGCTGTTTTGTCCCGCTTTCAACGATACGTACGCACAGCAGTGTTCGAGAAATTGGTGTATGAGTTAGCAAGGTGTTGCAGGGTGGTTGAGTCGCACAACGTGGTCTACTCGGAGCTGGATCGCTTGCTGGATATGCTGGAGGTATCCGAGACGGACCCGATTCGCATCCGGAGACTAGAGGCCAAGGGTCAGCAAGATGAGCCCGAAATGGAAAGCAGTGCGGCTTTGTCCTCCCAAGACAACATCAAGGAAGGATCAGACGCAGACTCGCTCCACCATTTCGACGAACACTCGCAGAGGCACCAGCTCTGGACACGAGGTGAGTTCACAGCCTTAACGACAATGTCGTCCTGGTATCTTGCGCTTCAAGAGCTGGTGTTCAGCGAGTCGGACCAGATCGGCCAGGGGGCGTTTGGAGCCGCCTACAGAGGTTCCTGGTTGGACATGCCTGTCGTGGTCAAGTTCATGGGGTACGAGGAGGACATCAGAACGATCTCGACCGATCTGCTGCTGCACGAGGTGCGCGTGTGGCACCGCCTGAACCACCCGCACGTCTTGAAGCTGTACGGAGCGTGCCATCTCGACAAGCGCTACTTCGTGTGCGAGTATGCGTCCAATGGCAACATGACCGACTACCTGAAGAGGCCGGGCAACAAACGTTCATTATGGCAGAAGATGTACGAAGTGGCGCTTGGACTCGAGTACCTTCACGAGCAGACAATTGCTCACAACGACCTCAAGTGCGACAACATCGTGGTAGGCATGGACGACAAGGCGAAGCTGATCGACTTTGGGCTGAGCTGTTTGCTGAGTGAGACGGAGATCCAGATCGATGCGAAGAAAATGGGGGCGGTGCACT
>JAASGV010000783.1:0-17160 GCA_023334355.1 Globisporangium abappressorium
CAGTCCCTACCGCAATGGAGAAAGTCAGTTCGTTGCTCCCGATGACGAGCCTCCTGTCACAGGTGTTGCACTGAGGAGGATGCTGGACCTGCGCTTGGTGCTGACCGGGCGAGGGATGAGCTCCGTGTCCATGAAGTGCGCTGCATCGCGGCGGCGAATCCGGCGGTAGAACTTGGGCTGCGTGCGCACCGTGAGGATGCGGTCGAACTCTTCCTCCATGTAGTTGCCGAGGCTGTAGATGGGGATGCCCATCTCCTGCACGCCCTGCATGCGCGTAAAGTGGCGGTAGACGCTCGAGTTGACCTGGTGCTCATGCTCCGTGCGCATCTCAAAGATGAACGGGTCGAGGCACTGCTGGAAAATGTCCACCTCGTTCTTGATCGTGTTGAAGCGGATGTGCTGCTTCTGCTGACGCACGCGGTCGTCCGAGAGCTGCGCGATGCCCAGCTGCAGCGCGGCTTCGTGCAGCCGCCGGCGCTCGCAGTTTTCCTCGTAGGACACATTCTAACAAGACCACAAGGTGGCGGGGGCGACATGTAAATGTAATTTGAGTGCTCGTGTGCGTGATTACAGATGCATGGATGGTGTTAATGAGGGCTTGTTGGCGCGTACCATTTCATTTGATTGCTCGGCGAGAGCCTGGTACGCCTTGACAAGCGGAGACGCATCTCGACTGCGTTGAAGTTGAAGCTGCTTGCCGTGACTGGAAGGCTACAAGATCAAGTCACACAGGCAAACAATCCCCAGTCAATCAGATGCGGGGTACGTAGATACTACCAATAAGTGCAAGATGAAGATGCTTCTGATACTGTACCTGTCGCGGCGATTGTGCATTCGGAGCTATTGGCACCACCGGAAGAAACTTGGCATTGCTACTGCTATTGCTGGTGGCTGCAGCTGCTGATCGTCCCGATTTCCCTGTGGTGAGAGGACTTACAACCACTCGGATACTCATGTGACCCGCTCCTGTTTGTCCGGTTCCTCCTGTCCTTGTTGTTGGTATCAGTTGCCGGTAGCTCGGGCTCTTCTCAGATGGAGATCGGTTTTTCGGAGGCGGTGGATGAGGCTCCAAGCCCTCGCCAGCTTCAGCCCAGGGGCTGGGAGCGGACCGGAACAACTGAGTTGGTGTACGTGAAGCACAAGCAAATTGGGGCTGTCAGCTTATGGCCTGAGGGAATTCAATCCTTTAGCGTACAAATAGTAACCTGCTTGCTTGGACAAAATGAACAGAGTTGCTACCTCGAGTTCATCGTCGTCGTCCAAGGTGAAGCCGTCGTCCAAAGTGCCCTGGGAGCGGGGCGGGACACGGCGGTCGAGCATGGTGGATACACCTATCAGATGGACCGCCTTCTTTGTCAGCGACGCCTGTGCACTCGCACTACCCCACAGCACAGGGGATACTGGAAAAGGGGCAAGCGCTTCTGTTCAAGCTGTCAGTCGTAATAATGAAAGTGATGTAAATATATCGCACACATTTCCAGTCTTACCGCAGTCTAAGATTGGCTTGCAAATGCTGGAAAATGGGTGCGACATATCACCACAAACTGAGCTGCTCAAAGGATATACTCGTTTCCTGTAGCGAAATCCCCGTTGCTGGGTATCGAAAATCAAATCATACGACTTTCGCGTTGAAGCGAGCAACGAGTTCGACTGTGAGTTATAACAATGGTTCTTCTGGCGCTCTGACGGCTCCCCCATCGTCCATCGTGGGCTGCTAGATATACAATAACTGTCAGTATCGATACCGACTCGTCTCTCACTTAGCCAAACACTGCTATTACGTTACCAGAAGCTGGAGTTTGGCTGGTTTCACTGACACTTGCCTTTCTTTTTCTGACTTGTTGACGTCGCTGAAGGGCGAATACAAGGCTCGGTGTGACGTGATATGTAGCTGGATGGATGGATGGATGATGTGCCAGGATCTTCTTGAAGAGCGACGAACGAAGACCAAAGGTTTGGGAATAAATACTGGAAGCAGCTTACGACGACATGTTGAACTCCTTTGTATCCAGCACTTTGCGACCGCACATGGTGCAGATTCCTGAGTGAATGCATTGCAAATAGCCAATAGTAAATTAAAAGTGCGCAGTCAAAGTGAGTCGACCACTCACACACGGTACAAATGGCCGTCACAGGCGCATGGATGTCGCCATGTCTGGTACGTTTGCGTACCTTTCTTATACGCGCACTGGTTGCAGTAATGCGCGTTCTGCGCCGCCTTGCACTTGCAGATCCGGCATTTCCTCTCCATCGGCGTAAAGCTGCAGCAGCACAATATAAACAGCCACGAACATGCACACATGAGCTGATTGCCACTTTCGTCTCCATCAACACACAGCGCTGCACGTACCGCTCCGCGCGCTTCTTGAGCAGCTTGTTGCCGCCGATCTTGCGGCCGCCGTCCTTGCCGCCGGTCGTATTGCGCGCGCCTTCCGTCCACTTGTCCGGCACCACGAGCTTCGAGAGTTTCTCCTCGCATCGGTCGCACACCATTCTCGCTTGTTGCTTTTGTTTCGCTCCCTTGTTTCTGTCTGCTTTGGGTGAGCAGATGAGCACAAAGTCTACAGCAGCATTCTGTTAAGTATACATTTGTTGGTGGCAAAAAGCCTGCTGTAGACTAACGCCCATTAATTGATAGTGAAGAGAGTGAGGCAATGGAGACTAAGTCGACATTGCTTTATACTGGAAATGCTGCTCTCAATCAGGAAAAGCACATTAACCTCGTGGATGGGAATGAAAGCCGTGTCCAAATGAAGATGCAAATGCGCGATGCGCAATGTGATTTTATATCGAGAATAAAGGGGGAGGGGAAGAAGTCTCTCTGTGTATCTATAAATCGTCCATTTCCGCCTCCACTGGGTGGGCAGACGTATACTTCTCGACGGTCTTGCCGGCGCCAGCGTCCGCCTCCTTCTGTGTGTACTGCTGCTGCGCCACGTCCTTCATTCGTCGCTTGTGCACTTTCGTCTTGAGGTGCACGTCGCGGGTCTTGGCGTCGATGAAGTGGCGGCCGCACGGCGTGCAGTAGAACTGACCGAGACTGTTGTTCATGACACACATTCAATAACAACCACGTTAGCATCCCAAGCAGTCAACGGCTTGCATCGCTGCTAAAACAAGCAAGCGTGACAAAAACGCACCCTGGCAGATCTTCATCCTTCTCGAACGTCATTGGCACGCCCTTGAACTGCTCCACTTTCAAGTCATCCTATTGTCATTGAACCAAGAAACAACAATCATCGCCATTAGTCCATTTCATCAAAGATCAGACCCGTTTAGCGCTGCAAGCAACAAAACACACCTGGATCTGGTCAATGTCACGCGCGCGACTCTTGGTGGCGTGCGAGCGCTTGTAGCCCTTCTTTTTGGAGTGGAGGTTCTTCTTTCCAGTCGTGCGTCCGGCCATCGCTGCTGCTGCTGCTTACTGCGTCGTCCTGATGCTGATGCTGCTTTTGGTCGGAGCTGAATGAGCTGTCTGTGCGTCCTTTTGCCTTGGTTACACGCAATTTTGACTCGTTAGTTGCACTCTGATTGGCTAAAAATCGATGTCAACCGCTTGGACCTTTTCATTTGGTTGGAGGAGAATCCGTGCACGTTCGTATCCACTTAACAAAAAAATGGTATTTCAAATGGTTAAAAAAACGAAAATGTTAAGAACCTCATGTGTCAATCAATTCCCTTCCAGAGTGTAGCCATTTCATCCCCTTTTCAACCAGGTACAGTGGGGATCAGTACTTGAACGAGCGCTGGAGCAGCTCGCGCCGGATCGTGTCCTTGAGCGACTGGAAGATCGTAGGGAACGCCATGACGTCACGCGGGTTCGAGTCCACCCAGAGCTTGTTGAAGCGTGTGAAGATCGTGCAGTAGAGCTCATGGAGCGCGAGCAGTCCTTGCTCTTCCTCCGAGGTGGTGTCGTCACTCGCCGATGAGAGGACGTTCGCGTGAGAGTACAACTTGAAGTCAACCAGTCGTTCACGGATGAGATCCATCATGAACCTGCTCACGTAGCGAGATAACAACCGTCAGTAGTGCTGTTTGGCTTTGTGAATGTACTGGCAGCATTGCTAACTGCCTTACCCAGTGATGTTGATGCCGGTGACTGAGAACGGATACCAGCGCGTCGGGTGGTTCGATTCCGCCAGGGCACTACACAAAAAGGAAAGGAAGGCGAAAGTTGTGGTTAGTTACCAGCCAGCATCACGTAGGAAAACGCTGTGAACAAGGCTTACACTTGAGCTTCGACTGGGTACTTCACGCTAAAGTGGACGAGCTGGATGAGCGACAGAACGCCCATCCCACGGAAATCCGACATTGGGTCCGTTCCTAAATATGCACGGGTATCGTTAAAACCAGTGCAATTAATTCAGATGTGCTGTGAGAAACGTACCTTGGAATCCGATCTCGCCCCATTCTTTCGTGATGCGGCCGCCACTGCGACGCACATTCGGCTTCAAGTTGGACCATAATTGCTCGAGCATTTCCTCGTGCTTTGCATTCGCAGAGCTGTACATCTCGTCTCTCAAAAGGTGCGTACGCGCATAGACTCGGTTCACAAAGTTGCAGCGCTGCAAACACGATCTCATGTTCGTGATCAACCTATTCGCTCAATCCATCAAGGTCAGTATGTTGGTTAGTTCGATATACAAAGTATACGATGGCGTGCATTTCCCCATAGCGAAGAGCAGCACGTACGTAGCGTCCTTCGTGTCGAGCTTCAGTCGCTTGGTCATGTCATCCAGCATCGCATCGATCTACATTCCATTCCCATCCACAAAATCAACCCAAGCAATTAGCAAAAGATATCTATCAATCAGGACTTGGCAAAAGCCCATAAACAAACACTTACCGGGAACGCTTCAAAGTCAAACACGGCGTTGCTCGTGCTCACCAGCGCGCTCGAGAGCGCGAGGCTCGTCCGGAAGCGCACCATGCGGTCCTGCTCGTCCACGTGGTTGCCCATGGGGCTGCAGATCCGATGCCACTCGGTCTGCCCAAATACCACTCGCCCTGTGAAGGATTCGAAGCAAGCACGTACAAAGCTCTTTTATTAAACCAGATAGAGACACGTACAGACAGCAAGATAAGAAGAATAGATGAACCCACATATCGTGGCCTTGACCCAGCGCCAGATGCGCACGACGAAGCCCTCGTTGTCGGCCGCGGCGCGGCGCACGATCGCGCTTGCCGTCATCCGTTCTTTCTTCTTGACGGCGATTCTGATACTACTGGCACACCTCATGACCCGCTTCACCCAATTCATCCACAAACGATCATGCAATTACAAAGGTGTCATTGAAACCAACTCATGCTCAAAATGCGCTGGCTCGCTCTGATTGGCTAGCCAAAATTATGCAATAGCACAGTGTGGTGGTACCTAAATATTATTTCTAATATTTAGTAGGACTCTACCCCTCCCTTTTTAGTGGCCCCTGCTCTCTTCTCTTTTTCAAAAACCGCCCTTTTTTCTGAAAGCGCGCGCGTATTGTTATTGATAGAAGACGCGCGATTGCAGTCAGTCAACATGCGGCGGATCGACGACATTGCGGCGCTGCTGCGGTCCACAGGTGCGCCTTATCGTAACGCTGATAATGCTAGTTGTGTAGCGCTTGCTCTGGTGCTCACATTCGTATTTGCTGTGTTCCAATTGCCGTCCTGTAGCGATCAAGAAGCGCCTCGAAGGCGTGACGTCGCTCGCCGATATTCTCAATGCACAAGGCGATGGCTGTGATGACGACAACCAGCTCTCCGCCGAGTCGCTCGCTGCGCTCATCCCGGACGTGCTCCCGTGCCTGCGCGATCACAACTCGAAGGTCGTGAGTCTGGCGCTCGAGAGTCTCGAAGTGATGCTCACGAACGTGTCGGAGCAAACCGTGCAGGCGTACTTTAAAGTGCTTTGGCTTAATCTCGTCGAGAAGCTTGGCGACAGCAAGGTACTGCGTTTGATTACTTCGAAAGGTGGCAGTGCGTGGACTGCTATGTGGTGTGCTGACGATCTATCTGCTGGTTTATTTGTGACGCTGGTTGGGTGATCGTGCGCAGCTGCAAGTTCGAGAGAAGGCGGTTGACGTGGTGGTGCAACTCACGAGCGTGCTGGACGTCGCCACCGTGTTTGACAGATTGCTGGTACGTTTGTGTGTGCAGAAGCTGCGTATATGATGTGCTATGTGATGACGCATGATCAGTCGAATGGACTAACACTCTATTTGTGCTGTGCCAACGGATGGACGTGTATATGTATGTAGCCATGTGCAGGACACAAGAACTGGCGCACTCGAGAATCGGTACGACAGCAACTTGTTCAGTGTGAAAGAATGAGGTGTGCATTGCGAGTAGGATGAATGATAGGCTGACACGCGTTCGTATTTCTCTACGTGTTTACAGACGCTTAACTGTATCTGGCGCTGCCTCGAGCAGCACAATCTCTTTCACAAGATGAAGGACGAAGTTCTCGGTCACGTACGTGTGTTATGCCCGTGAAAATGGACATATTGCTGCTTGTTGGCTTGGTGCGCTTTTGATACAGCTCCTAATATGTTGTGTGCTTTCCCTTGTAGATCATTCGATTGTTGGAGGACTCAGCAAAGGAAGTTCGTGATGCCGCGATCGAGACGCTCGCCAAGTTCTACTCTTACATCGGCCAGTCGCTACTTGTACGCCCCGTGTTTGATTCTCAATAGTTGATTTGTTTTGTAAGGTACTAATACGCCTGATCCTTTTGTCTTCCCCAACAGCGCGATTTAGAGTCGAAGAACATTCGCAGCGCGCATATGAAGACGCTGACCGACAGGTTTAAAGGCGTCCAGGGAGGTGCAAGCGCAAGCTTTGGCAGTTCCAGAGCTCCATACAGCAGTGCGTCGACTGCGAGCAGCGCCGCTTTCTCAAATGAAGTTGTAGCAGCAGCAGCGCCCACATCGTCGCTGACCTCAATTCTGTCGTCGTACGATCTCCCAGTGTCGTCTTCGTCGTCCATGGCGAGATACCTCGAGTCGATCCGGAAACGAGAATTGGACACATCGCTCGCAGCGAAGGCATCTGCGGCAGCACTAGCAGGTGGTGCTGGCGATGAGTTTTCTCCGTCGCAGTCGTCCACAACGAGCACAAAGAGCGACAAGAGCATGAACGACCCCTTCAGCCAGAGCGGCGTGACCGAGAAGGATATCCAGCGAGAGGTCACAGCAGTCTACGAGCAGCTCCATCTTGACAACAACTGGTCGAAGCGCGTCGACGGGCTGAAGAGTCTCCAGCAGCTCGCGCAGCGATGCAGTCGCGGCAACGACAGCGCTCTGTTGACGAGTTTGACGCAGGCGATCAAAGGCGTTCGTGAGCGACTCTGTGAGCAAGTGGCAGACCTGCGCTCGTCAGTGTCGAGAGAAGCGTGCCAGACGATCCAGCTGCTGGCGAAAGTGCTGCGCGATGAGTTCAATGTGCACGCTGAGTACTGCTTGGGGACATTGCTGAAAGCGACGTACGTGACGATCCAAGTGATCTCGACTGCTGCCGACACGTGTATTCGTGGCGTCATTGAAAGCACCAAGAACGGCTACGTCCGATTCATCACCAAGTACGTCTGTGTGCGAGTTCTCTGAATATGACCCGGTTTAGTTGACGATGTCTGACCTTGTTTGTGTCCTCGCGGCTGTGTTTGTTGCTAGGCTTTTGGAAGGAGCCAAGTCTCGAAATCAGGTTCTTCGTCTTCAGTGCGTGAGCTATTTGACGCTGACACTTCAGCTGTGGAGTGTCAATCATCTGAGCAAGTGAGTTCCGCTACGTGTTTGTATCGTGTAGTGATGGAAGTGAATTGCGTGTGTGCTCACAGAATGTTGTTCTTCTGACTTTATAACAGACACACGGATCTCTTTCTGGCCATCTTACCGGCCATTCTGCACGACGCGCTGGCAGAAGTTCGAGCCCAGTCGAGAAAGTGCTTCTGGGCATTCCAGCGCGTGTTTCCCGTAAGTAAATTGCGCTCTGAGACTTATGGTGTTAGTAGCTTGCCTAACGTTAGGAAATTCACTATTTGATGATGTGAACAGAGCGAAGGAGACAACCTTTTTGACCGGCTGGACGCTTCAACTCAAAAGAATCTGCGAGACGATCGCACGCGCGCTAGTGAGATTGAGAGAGACCGACAAAGTTCGACGGTTGGCGAATCAAGCACGAGTACTTCCGAGACGAGTGCTCGAAGTGGCGTCCGAAAGCTGAAGAGCAGCAGATCGTTAGCCTATGAAGCCTCGGCTGCATCGTCTCAAAAGGAGCCAGCCCAGCCAAATGTCGTGTCTGCGCAACGCGTGCTACAACACTCATCATCAGACGTGTCTGGCGTGGGAGCAAAGCAATCGTCGGGTGCTGTGGTCAGCGGTCCGCGAAGAGTGTTTGGTGGCAACTCGCTGTCCGCATCGGAAAACACTAGGGATGCAAGTGATGGTGCTCGCTTTCCAGCCAGGGTACTTTCTCAAGGTGCGCTCCGCGTTGGCATTGATTCGCGCGCAAAAGCGAGCTCGTTCAGCGAAGACATTGGAAGCGAACGGAAGAAGTACACTCCAGCTCGTCCACTTCGTGTGCTCAGCAGCTCAGAGACGACCTTGACCTCGAAGACAGCCATAGAGAATTTGTATTCGTCACGACATGATCAACAATCTTCCAGTGCAGGCTTCCACGCGAGCTCCCAGCTTCCTGCAAAGCCGAAACGCGTACAAGTCGCCGCAGAGGCGACACCGCCTAGCCAGAGTAGCAATCGAACAGATCAAGAAAACGAGGTGAATGATCGACCACAACGAGTGATTGGCATTACTTCGCTGTCCCCACGTACCAATGGAGGGTTAGTTCAATCAGCAGGGTCCAGTATCCTCCCTGCCGCAAGATCCGAAGCTTCAGCAGTTTCCAAGTTTGCTCCTTCTGCTCTTCCTGCTCCTCCTGCTCCGCCAACTTCTCAACCAGGAAAACAAAGGTCGATTCCTGCGCCAGCATTTGTCAGTGACAAACTGGAGGAAGCGATATCAAGTTTGGGAAGCAGTTCGTGGTCAGTACGACTGGACGCAGTGGAGTACATCGGCAATGTGATCCAACGGAGGATACAGCAGCAGCAGCAAAGCGACGGCAAGCTCGACGACCGCATTCTAATGGCTTTCATCAAGCACATGAGCGATGCGCATTACCGTGTCGCTCAGTCGGTGCTGAAGAATTTCCTGCCTCTGCTGCAATCAGCGACCCAGCAGCAGCTCCAGCCTCAGCTGAAGATCATCCTGCCCAAGCTTTTCCAGAAGCAAATTGAGACGAAGGAATCCATTCGCGTCGTTGCGAAGGAGAACCTCGACTACATTGCGAAAACATTTGACGCATCAGCATTGACGAACATTGTAATTCCACTGCTGATGGACGGAGGCAACATGAAAGTGAAGGCTGCCGTGTGCCACTACCTGCGCGCGCTTCTACCAGGAGCTGGTGCGTACATGAGGCAGAGCAACAACAACAACCACATGCGATCCTTTCTGGGCAAGATGGCGCAGCTACTGGAGAGCGAGATGCCCGTATCGGTGACGAGCGCGTGTGGGGAACTCATCCAGGTGGCGGCAAAGCTGTACTCGAGTGAGATGGAGGCAGCATTGCCGCTGCTTCCCCCAACCAAGCGAATGATCCTGTCCAAGCTGCTGAAATCAAAGGGTATCATTCTGAATTTGAATAGCTCCCAGAGTAGCATCGCGGAGAAGTTCGCGTCTTCGAACTCATCCCGCGGAAGCGCACCAGAAGTCGATAATCAAGTCATGGAGGCTGTCCCTGAACGATCAAATCGCAAGCGATCTGAGTCTCCGAATGCGAATTCCGCGAGCCCTCAACGCACGATCCAGAAGCGGAAAAGCGCTGATGACAGTCAGCAATCAACGACAACTTCGAATTTGGCAGCCCCCGCGACGTATTCCAACAGCGGCATCAACAGCAATGTGATTCGAGCAGCAGATTCATTCGGTTCAGCGAGCACACCTAAGCCAGCTACGTCTTTTGATGAGCTGCTTAACACACTTGCGGAGAACAACTCAACGGAACGAGAACGCCGGACTGCGTTGCACAAGGTACGCCTGCTTATACTTATTTATTGCTGTTCGGACGGATCTAATTCGTACAATCGGTTCTTGTTGCGCTGTACAGATTCTTAGTTTGGCAAAATCTGGCGGCTCTGAGCAACTCTGGGACAAATACTTTGGGCGTTTGCTGTTTCTCTTGCTCGACGCTGGCGCTGAAAAGGATGTGACCGCGCTGAAAGTGCTGCAAAGTTTGATCGAGATGCAGCCAAGTCATGCGCACGGCTACGTGCATCCGATTCTGCTTCGCCTTCTTGAGTGCCTTGGAGACAAAGTGGACGTGGTGAGTAATCGATTTTGGTATTCTCCTGCCCAGATTCTTGGAGTAAGTCACTGATCCGCAATTATGTTGCATTTTGTGAATGCCACAGGCGAGTCACATCACAGAGAACATTCTGTGCAGCCTCGTTAGCACAACGAAAGAACCAGAGCAGATGCTGGACATGCTGTCGCCGTTCATCTCGAGCTCCGAGCCGCCCGTCCTTCAAGTTGTGCTGCGACTCGTGAAAGCTGCGCTTGAACTCTGTGAGCGCGTCGCCGCTGCGGGGCAAAACCCGAGAGGGTTTTTCCTTCGAGAGGAGCAGTGGCTCGCGAAAGTGCTGCTACCTGTGGCGCTCAAGCTCGCTCACAGCAGCTCGGATGTGCGCAAGAGCTCTGTGAATTGTGTCGTGGCGTTTCACTTTGCAATCAACGAAGAGCCCGAGCTCATGTGGGGGTACTTGTCCGACCAAATTGACGCCACCAAGAAGAAATTGGTACAGATCTTCATCGAACGGGCAAAGCTGGAGCGGCGCCAAGCAGCGTCCGTGGCGTCCTGATACAGAAGAAGAAGACAAGAAGTGAGAGGAGCTATAGGAGTAGGGAATAGAACAGTTCGAATCGCACAGAGCCGAGTGGTGGCGGCGTTTTTGTTTGGATGGAGGTTAACTTATTCAAGGCGGTCGCGCAATACAAACTTGTATAGATTTCCAGTAGTTAACATTTCAGAGTCTTCATTGTTGTGCGTGCACTTGCAACTGTAGCCATTACTTACAAAGTGTAACCATCAGACAGTACGTATGACAACATATGAGCTATGTAGCCATATGTACTGTATGATGGCTACGCTTTGTGAGTAATGGCTACATTTAAATGGGTTCCAAAGGCAAAATACTGTTTTAGACTGTATTCTACTCGTCAAGCGGTCATCTCTTGTGGTTCTCAGCTCATTTCTGCTAGATATTATTGTTTCGATAGAGCGTGTCGTGCATGGTCGCGATCGTGACGTCCCCCCAGCCCATGATGTTCTCGCGCATCTTCTTGACGATCTCCGGAGTCGCCAGTGGACACTCGGAGCGGTGCAGCTTGATGTATTTACCCGTCGACATGGTAACGACGAGCTCTTGACCTCCTCCGTCTCCACCGTCCACTCGCGGTTTCCAATGCGGCGTGAACACGACGATCCCACTCACGTCCTTGCGCATGCTGTCGTTGGGCATGTACGGGTACAGCTCGTCCCCTTCGACGCGATCGACCACGACAATGCCGCAGGGTCCGCCGTTTGAGAGCTCGTGGCTGTCAAAGAACTGCATGAAGACTACGCCCTGCTTCTCAACAGGGACGCCAAACTCCGTGGTCAGGAACCGGAAGTTCGCGACGCTGTTCTCGACCGTGTCAAAGTCGTCGCGCGTCGTGATGTTACCCAGGCGCTCCGACACGCTGATCTCAATGTTGAGCAAGTACGTTACGAACGCGTCGTAGACCTGCTTGACGCTCGCGACGTTGGGGAACTGGCGCACGTCATACCGCGCAAAGCAGTAGTCGCCCCGCACAGTCTCGAACTGCTCTTCTGAGACGTGGCGCTTGAGTGGATCGAGGAACTGGGACCGCGCACCGATGTACTCGCACGCGTGGCGGATCGCCTGGTGTTTCATCGAGAGAAGCGTCTTGCGTCGGTTGTCAAAGTCTTTGTCGAGTCGGATGCATGCGGTGCTTAGTGGATTGGTGTGCTCGCCGCTATTCTATAACGATGACACAAAAGATAATTAGCATGATACCCAATCAGTGCGCGCACTTCAACATGGCAAAGTTGAGCAACTGTACCAGAAGCCCCGAGACGACACACTGCGCGGTAGCGAGCGAGAGCTGCTGGCTGCGTGCAGACTCGCGCAAGAGCGCATTGCTGAACTGGGACTCGGCAAGCGCCTTGGCTTCGGCGCTCCGCTGGCCTTCGAGGGTCGTCAGCTGCTCCTGCAGTTTGGCCACCTGGCTGAGCAACTCTACCTTCTCTTCCTGAAGGCACAATAATCTCGTATTAGCAAACTTCGTTGCAGACCGAATAAACAATACAAGCTTGATAGATACAATGGCTACTTAGAACACACCTTTCGAGCCAAGTACGTTGTCTTGCGCGCTTTTCGCGGCTTGTAAGGACAGCTGCAGGTTTTTGTCGCTGCTACCACAGCGTCCGTGACGCGCTTCCTACTTGCTCTGCTAGTGCTGCTTCTGGTATTGCGAGCTGGCTTGGTGCCCTCCGAGTCGTCATCAGTGCAGTCACTGTGTCCGCTACTGTGGTGCATGGCGCTAGACGCGTCAGTAGCTTTGCTGGCATGGCTGTCCGAGTGTTGCTGTTCCTCTTGGATGATTCTCTGGAGCGCGCCATGCACTTCGTTCACGACCACCTCGTCAATGTCGAGGAAGAGCGGATCGCGCAGCAGTGAGTCGATGATCTGGATGTACTGCGCCATCTCTGTCGTTGCTGTTGCTGTCGATGAGGTTGTTGCTATCGATGGCGCGTCCATGGCGTGGCAAGTTGCAATGTGTGGACTTGGTGGAATGCTTGGAGCTCCTCATGAGGAGCTCCGTGCAAAAGTATCCAGTATATTACCAGTAAGAATGATTGTCAGCGTAAACACTACCTTGGACAACCCGAATTAATCGGTTGATTATTCTCAGTTCAGTCGTGGATCGTCAACATGGTGTCATCGTTGCATGACTGCAATTCCATCTAGCAAGGGATTCACATTCTGCTGCACAGCTGCATTCGTTTCTGTCGCTCCAGTATCAGCGAATGAAAGGGTTCTACCTGTAGCCAGACTCGCGGCTCATTCTCAATCGAGAGACTGGCGTCACTGAAAGTAAGCAGTAGTCAACAGAACCGAGCCTGGATTTTCAAAGGTTCACAGCTTTTTCTCAGCTGCAAGATCATCCAAGAGCTCAGTGAAAGCTACTGCAAGCAGCGTTTGGAGAAATTCCATAAAGCGCGTTCCTGTCGGCTTTCTCACGGCTTGTTTGTTGGGTGAACGCATACAGCCTGCTTTCCGGTTCATTCAAATCTCGTCCTCTGAAGTCTTTAATTAAGAAGGGGGCTTGTTCCCCGTGTGCGGTTTTGCGATAAAGCTGCATCGATTGGCAAGTGGTTTCTGTGGGGTCGATTGATCGCCATCTTCGCAAGTGCGAAGACCTTGTTTGCTCAGCCTTTATAGTGGTTGAGTCTACCGATAATGAGGAAATCAAATTGTAGCAAGAGACTGGAATTGTTTGTTTGCTCACACATGGAACAAGGGCATTGAGCTGATAGATTACTTTAACGCACGCGCACTCGAATGAGTTGAGTGCACACACAATACGATAGACGAACTCTCTGGTGGGACAAGACAATCTCCACAAACCACTACTGATACAAGAAACACGAAATGCTAACATATACTTTTCTACTTTTGACGGCTTGATTTGATGATCACGACCAGCGGATGAAAATCCCCAAGTTCCTTCCCTGGGATCCGCTGGCGGGTGCACATCGAAGAACAGCTCGAAAGTTTAGACTGGAGTGACCATCTCGTTGTTGTAGTCGACCTCCACGCCGCCGTTGCTTGGGCTGGCGGTCTTGGCGCTGGTACGCGCTCGCTTCTTTTGGACGAGCACGACCACGGCGACAGCGAGGGCAGCGGCGACGCAACCGAGCAGAGACACTGGAAGAACGATGCTCGTGCTGTCGTCATCGCCACTGGCGTCGTTCGCGGACAGAGTAGTGGTGGACGCGACGGCCTCGCTGTCACGCAGAAGCGTAGTCACCTCGGCCGCTGGGGCTTCCGTGGTGAGCGTCGCTGCTGGGGTCGCAGGGGTCTCGACTGGGAGCTCCACCTGCTTGATGTATGGATTGGAGGCATCTGGCTGCGCCGCGCTTGGCGACAAGTCGAACGTGGTTGGCGCTGGCGTTGGAGCAGTTGGCGCCGGAGTGACGGTAAAGGTTGGCGCTGGCGTTGGCGCCGTTGGCGCTGGCGTGACCGTGTAGGTTGGAGCTGGTGTTGGCGAAGTTGGCGCTGGGGTCACGTACGTGGTCGGCGCTGGTGTTGGCAAGTTCGCAAGACCGTAGATGCGCACAATCGACTCGAGCGCTTCTTCCTGTGGGGTCTTTTCGTGCTGCATGATATCACCATCAGTACTGGACGAAAACGAGGAGCTGCTGTCAACATCGACTGGGTGGCCGACGCTCACTGGAACACCGATGGCGAGGTTGCTGTGAGCCAACACTGGGACACCGAGCGCCGAGCGGGACTCAACGTCCGAACTGGAAGTGTGCACCGGATTGCCGACCGCCGTCGCTGGGCCGCTGTACGAGACCGACTCTGGCACACCGACCGCAAAGCTGCTGTCGGACGTGGTGGCGTGAGCTCCGGACGCCGCGACAGCCGCAAGAAGAACGACGATGGACGAGAGCTTCATGGCTGCTGAGATGGGAGTCTGACTGTGTTGTGTTGTGTGCGTGTGGAAGACGGCAAATAGAATAATGAGGAAGCACTGGCAGCCGCAAGCGCAATGCACGAGGAGCTACGAAGCTCTTCTCCTCTCATCATCATCTCATTGTGGCCATGTAGAAATGCGGTCGCTGTGGGGATGCCATCCAGATGCGTGCAGCATGACCACCTGGTGTGTTTATATGGGAGTTTGTATGCTCAGAGGCGGAGACGTGGATCGTCTTGCCCACCATGGCGCGCATGACGCCTTTACGTCGGAAGAGGACTGACAGGAAGTGTGGTTTATACGAAAAATTGTATGTGGAGCACGCTGAAGCACGCGTCAAGTCGGACTGCGAGCACCCGACCAACTGGTTGCTTATCAAACACCAGCGTTCAACGTTTCGTTCGTGGTGAGTCACTGAAATCCAGCGATTATTTACGTGTACAAACTCTATACGTACTCTTTACAAACACAATTGTTGCGAAAACGATATCTACAATCAGTGTGTTTTACCTCTATATTTTCCAACACATATCCTTTATTTGGTCTACGATGCGTTATACAAGGATATTTGTGCTGACTCCTTGCGAAGAGTCAGAACAACCACAGTGACCTGCTGCCATCACATGGCTGGAGAGGTGCGCGCCACCGCAAACGGATCTCTCTGCTGTCATTTTACTGTTATCGGCTCATAATACACAACTGAGCAGTGCTTAGCAGCGTATGGCAAACGCCATGTCCTGTAAGCAGTGCTTTGCGATTGTACAATGCGGCGCGAAAGCACATGATGATGAGGATGATGCACTGCTATTATTCAACACAGCAAATGGGGCCATGGAGTGAGGCTCGTCCAGCGACGGGTTTCGATGGGACTGCAGACTGCAGCGCAGAGATTGCCTGATGCGATAAATGATTTCATCCTCTCGCCCGTGTACTGTACTGCGCTTGGCGAGTATACTCGGACAGCTACAGTACCCTCTCAATTGATTGGCGCTGATGCATCACAAAGCATCGCATCGTCCTCCTGCCTGTATCGGTGCTGAGTTAACCAACTCCATGATTTATTTTCCCACTTTGCAGAGCTATGGAATGGATCCAAAGTGCAGCAAGTGCCGCGGAAAGCTCTCGCCATCGAAAATGGAGACAAACATCCACAAACTTCCAGACCAGGTACAGGCATGTACACACAGCGCATTTTCATGCCAGTCGGCTCGCGTTCGCCCTTTTCTGAATCAAATTTACCTTTGCTGTTGTTCTTTCCATGGAGGGCTGGCCAAAGCCCACCTGCTGCAATGGTTCGATTCATTTGTCTCCACTTCTATTGGAGCACTATCTCGCGTGGAGTTCAATGCACTCTGAGCCACACACAGAGTTCCAACGTCAGCTGCTAGATGGAAACAGTGATCAAGCCAACTGGCAGCCGAACCAGTGGCGAAGACGCTCGCAAGCCACGAGCCAACCGAACGATTGAGCATGTGGTCCGGTCCCACACTCTTGAGGCTCACATCACTCTCACCAGGACCACAAAGCACTCCGTATTTGACTGTATGAGCGGCCAGCTGAAATGCCTTCAGCCGCTTGGCTGTGGTAGAAATTGTTCACTTGTCGAAGGCGAGCGGTGGAGGACAACCAACTTCGAAATGATCCATCTGTACCCTATAGGATTCATAGGGTATATTATTTTGTTCATAGGGTACATAACAGCTTGAATTTTAGCAAACAAAATGTGTATTTCTGATCAAAAGTAGTGGGTGAATGTGGGTGACTCGAAATAAAAAAGGGTATCCATGGGCAGCTTGATTTTAACCCAATTTCACCCGAATTTACCCATACCAACCGAACCCATAACGGTCTTGTTGTGTTGGGTGTTGTTCGGCATTTGACGACGACAACGAGATCACTTTGCGACTTCGCTCCCAGACAGAACACATGCTTGGACGAGCTTTCTGTAGCGCTGCATGCTTGAATTCCCTGAAGTGCCACCACAAGGACAACTCGCTATATAAATATACGACCAACGCACATACATTGTTCTTGCTTTGCGTGGCGATGCTTCCTTTAATGCAACCACCGACGACTTTGCCTCCATCAGGTCGCACTGAAGCCATCCCGAATATTGGCACCCTTTCTTTCTCACTTGAGTTTGTATGCTCGTCCTATTTCTGTGGGTCATCCAAAACCACATTGAAAAGCAATCAGGAGAACGCCACCAATGCAACTCACGAGCCACTTGCCGCCTCTCACATCGTGCAGATCGTGCTGCGTATTGAGTTCCATGCTACAAGCGACGGCCACGGTGAACGCCCGAGTGCGCGCGCTCAGGTAGCGCATTTGTCGCATGTCGCCCTCGCGATCAGCAGCTTCC
>JAASGV010000784.1:0-17151 GCA_023334355.1 Globisporangium abappressorium
ACGTCGTATGGCAAGTACTACTACGACGGTAACAACAACGGCAACAGCAAGCCAGTGACTCCGATGTACCCGTACCCGACGACTGCGAAGCCGTACAGCGCCAGCCACGTCCGCATCTCGATCCACGAAGAGTAGGCTGGAAAAGTTCCACCGGCGCCTCCATCCGTTGCCGCATCAACTCGGTTGACGTTGCTCTTTCTCCAGGCAATTTCCAAGATATATGCTCGCAGTAGTGCTGACTCAATGATGATAACATTTCTAATCTCAGTTCCATTTCCATTCATTTGATCATTCAACACCCTCGCATGCACCTTATGGAACGAAGCGCATGTGTGTTGCCCACAATAACGAAGATCAAGTGCAGCGTCCCATGCCTCCTGGTATCTGCCTTCGCACAGTTGAACAACTCAGAGAGACAACCACTGTATCAATGGAGTCAGTCGAACCTGGGACTCAGTAGGGAGCGCTGCACGTCAGCCAGTTTAGCGATTTCATTTGGAGAGATCTCCACGAAAAAAGCCGCTCCATTTCCAAGAGAGGTATCCTCCCAGGAGCTCCGTCTTTGGGGGTACCCGACAAAGATACATGCATTCGTTCATTATCCAACCTACCGCCTTCGATAAAAGCCACAAAGCGCAGCAAACCAAGAATGAAGACCCACCTCGGTGCGTTTGCCAGTATCTCCGGCCTTATCTTGTTGCTGATCGCGTCTTTGATCCTCCAAGTTGTACTTGGCGCCGAACAGGAGAACCACCATCGCCATCACCACAAGCAGCAGCCAGAATTCGTTTTTACGTTTGACCCCGAGACGGCCGCGGGCATCCAGGGCACGGTCCAAGTCACGTACGATTCCCCACAGAGCACCCGCGCGGTGCTGAAAGCAAACCTCGACTTCTCAAACGTGGACGTTGCAGGCATCCAAAAGGCTGAACCAAACTGCCAGGGCGAGCCCAACGAGTACGAGTGGCACATCCACGTCAAGTGGGGCGCCACTCCCTTGACGTCCGCGTCGTTTGCGCAGTGCGCAAAGACTCTCACGGGCAACCACTACGATCCGCTGCGCGCCTGCGGCAAGAACTCGCAGTTCACCGGCACCCCCGCGTGTGATCAGCGCAAGATCGCGTCGTACGCGTGCAATCCCGCGAGGTACTCGGTGAACCCGCTGGTGTGCGAGAAAGGAGACTTGTCAGGCAAGTTTGGGCCCCTCAGGGGTGACCAGAAGCGAGCTGTCATCAGAACCTGGGTGGACAAGCATTTCCCAAGAGTGGCCGAGTTCTCACCCCAGTGGAACATCATCCTGCACGCGGTCTGCGGGGCCGCGACACCGCCACGCGTGGCATGCGCGCTGGGCCAGAAAGTCGAGTGATTTCCGAGAATAGCCGCCGAGTAAGAGCGTGTGTGGTGGTGGGAGGGTGAGGATGAGGGTGAGGATGAAACGAATGGTCACCAGAAGCCTGGCGTTACTGAAGCGCCGCTTTTCTTTTTGCGTTTGAATGGTCTGAGTGTGGTGCCAATTAAAGAGCGTGGTAATTTATTGCGCATGAGTGAGTGAGTGCGGTGGCGCTCTGCTGTGTCATTGAAATGCGACGGTGTCAACCCCACCCAGCCAAAGCGCCCATGTTCAATCTACTGGTACGGTAGTTCCGTCCAATCGCAGCTCAGCCTCCGAAAAATCGCGTTTGGCTCGCGTTTGGCCAGAACCAACGTTCCCCTTTTGAAAGTGTTGGCTTGCTGGAGAGAGGTTGGCCATGAGGCCCATGGCTTCTCAACACACGCCAAACTCTTCTCTCTTCCAACCACTCGCCACACAATTTCCCTTGGGGGGTTTCTGCTTTACGAAGCTTCCTCGCACGCTTATTCTTACTGGAGGAGTTTCAATGGAAAAAATCACCCTCCCACCTCCTTCGCAAAAGTCCTCCAATTGATTCAAATCTTCGACAAACGGCCATCTTGGGAACTCGCTGGTTCTTTCGATACCGTTCATGATCTTTTGTAGTTTGTGAAGCTCCCCAAACAAACCATTTCTCTCCTTCTCGATAAAAAGCTGAAACCCCTCCGGAGGTGTTTCACTTTTAGCGAGAAGGTGCAGAGTCGAGTTGAGCCCCTCGAAGCGACCCGCTCGTGCTCGGCCGCGTACCGCCCTTCAACTCTCACTCTTCAACTCTCCGCCTTCTCCTCACCCAAGAGAGCAGAACCAGCCACCGTCCCCCAGCTTCCTCTTTAAGCACCTACCCCCCAACCAACCATCAAGATGCGAGCCTTCTTCCCAGCTACCACCGGCGCCGCTGCGCTTCTCGCTCTCGCCAGCATGTCTGGTGTCGACGCGCAGACGTACACGTACACGTTCGCCTCGGCTACGGCGGCGGGTGTCGACGGAACCGTCAAGGTCAAGTACGCTGACTCAGCAAACACCACTACGAGCGCGACGATCACGGCGGACTTGGACTTCACTGGTGTCGTTCTTGCAACGCTTAAGGCCGCAGAGCCCTTGTGCACGTCCTTGCCGACCAAGTACGCGTACAGCATCCACGTCTTGTGGCCCACCGACGCCGCGGCGTCGGCTGCTTACGATAAGTGCGCTACAACCGTGGCGGGCGGCCGCCTCGATCCACTCAAGGCCTGTGGCACCGACTCCCAGTACGCCGGAACCGCCGACTGTACTGGAAAGACGTACGCGTGCACCCCCGAAGCGTACGTGGCGGCCGCAACTGCATGCGAGAAGGGTGACTTGTCTGGCAAGCATGGCACGCTCACGGTTGATGCGACGACCAATAAGGCGTCTGTGAATTGGACTGACGCCAACTACCCGGCGCTCTCGGATAACAAGGCGACCTGGAACATCGTTCTGCAGGCCGTGTGCGGCACCGCCACGCCATCTGTCGCCTGCGCTGTGGGCAATTATGCTGCGGCAGCGTCGACGACTGACACCACCAACACGACTGGTACCACCAACACGACTGGTACCACCAACACGACTGGCACCACCAACACTACCGGGACGAACACGACGACTCCGGCGCCGACCACGAGCGCTGTGGGTCACTCGGGCGTGTTCAACGGCGTGGTCGTGGCCACTAGTTTGCTTGCGCTGCTCGCCACCCTGCTCTAGTTGCATACGCGCTTGTACTTACTATTCAGATGATCCCTGGTCGCCAGGATGAGGCAGCTAGACAGACCTTTATCGAAAGTTGCACACGTTTATGAATCACAACATTCATTTACGCAACCACAAGGCCGACAGACGAGTTTCCGAGATACTTTTTGCCTTGTTCTCTCTCTTGGTATGTTGTGGCGAAACGGCTACAGTTTGACACACGATGCGTGAGCTGAAAGCGCTTCCACACACTGTTGCAGTATAATAACCACTCATTCTTGCGTGGGGGTAACTTAGGATTTCGAGATTTCCCTCCAGCGCTGTTCACCGATGAGCAAGTGACTTCGAATTCGGATCAATCGTCATACATACAACACCTTAACCGCTTGTTTACCAGATCGCAAAGTGCTTCTCCACAACACCAAATGCATCTTCGACGTTGACGCGGACGTCGTCTCCCTCCTCATTCGTGAACCTGATTTGCCCATTGAACGCCCCGAAGGGCTGGACGAAGTCGCTCTCCATGAGAAGCAGTTTCGTGTGGTCCTCGCGGCTGCCACGTGGGGTGAACGTCAGGTTCACCAGCTCATGGTTCCTAAACACGCGAAGTCAATCAAACAATGCGTCAACCTCCAGTTAGATACACGCACAAGAGACTGTCCGACTTTGAACAGTAGGAGCTCAAGCACTTACAAGCCTTCCACAGACTGGATATGCCATTCCTCTCGCGCGGGGTCCTCTGGGACCGTGAACAGCACGCCACGGAGCACAAACACCCGACCATTGATCCAGATCGCGTTCTCCTGCGACTCACCGTCAATGTCGTACACGTCTTTACTCAAATTGATCCCCACCGACGCCACTTCTACTGAAGAAACCTCAGGGATCTTATCACCACCAGTATTAACCAATTCCGTGTTGCTCCTGCGGGTTGTCTGAACGCGAGCGCGAAAGCTGGAAGACGCCCAGTTCCATTTTGTACACCGCAGTGCGAGACTGCGCGTCCAGTCGATCGCGCCAAGAGCTGATGCTGCTACTTGAAGCTGGTTGCTATCACTGTGCCGATCTTCTTCTTGTAGTTCTACTGAGACGTTACCAAAGGTGAATGAGCCTCGAACGGGACTGCCAGCAGCTTTATGGACGTATGCTGGTCGTATGGTGTCGTTGCCCAGTGGGAACAAGAGCACGAGCGCTTCTTCGCACTTCATGAGCAGATCCGCCATGAAAAGTCGAGATTCTCCAGTTGTCGGCGCGACCTGCAAAGAGAACAACATAGCAAAAAGTAAGGTTCGCTTATCTTGTTTATCCAAGCTATGTTGCAACAGGCACAAGAGATATACCGTCGTGGTGGTTGCCTGGATCCGCCACTCGTCAGCAGCGCGTTCATAGCAGAACGAGATCGACTCGGACGAGAAAGGCGCTTGCGATGTCGTGCAAATCTAAATATCACGATAGACAACGAGGGAAAAGTAAAGTGTTATCCTGCTATTACATAGCTTAGCCTTCCAAGTCAAGGTAGAACAATGAACGTACCTTGTCATCGATCGATGAGGTCGCAAACGAGAGCCCCAGACTCCCAGGAAGACGAACTGAGATCACACAAGCATCCAAGTTAGCTTTTCATACCCTGTGTGAGTTTCGCTTACTTCTGATGATCAAAAGAGCAAAGTTTCATACCAGAGTACTCGAACTTGTCAGCACCTAGCGTGGTTTTGTCCACAACATACAAAAACGCGTCGTTCGCGTACCCCAGCTGACAGAATGCCCAGAAAGTATACCACACAATCGTATTGTTAAAACCAATAAGTGACGAAGAAATCCACGCCGACGCTGTTGGCACAACGCATCGTCTCACCCACCTTGACGATCGCCATGCCAATGAAGTAGTCCTTCGTGTCGAACGAGCTGTAGTGCCACATCTTGGTCTGAAACGTGTTTGCCTTCCACGATGAAGCCAAGCCGCCCTGTGAGTCCGTGTGGAACGTCACGTTCTCCACTGGCGCCTTCCATCTTCCAAATGGATAATAGTACGGCTCGTCTACTGATAAATTGCCGCCTGCATTACCACCACCGCCAAGCACCCGGTCTTGAAGCGGTGAGCTCTCCAACAACTGCGCTGGAAAGAGCCTCGCGTGCGTCACCGGAGGGCTCAGGTCCTGCTGCGAGGGCGACAAGTACCCCGCGAGCGCCGCGAGACCGGCGACCAGCGTGATAGCCGCTGAGCGCGCGTTCAGCGTCAGCTGGTAGCGCGATTGCATCCTTTATTGTTGCGTTTCTTCTCTCTCTCGGAGCGAGCCCGCGGATGGAATGGCGAATGTGGACGTGAGGAGCTCCTCGTAAATGACGAGGATGGACTTTCCCATGTTTGATAGGCATCCGAATCGCGGAACCACAATTCAACATGTGAAAATCCTATAAGGTGTTCCAGAATAATGAATGTGGGACATCCATGTGGGTCCAGCATCCACTTCAAGTCCAGGGTTACGATTGATTACGAAGTAGGTAGATCGTAACCGTCTGGTTACGCTTCCTGCGACTTAAAACCTCAAGCAAATCAACTTCATCGAGGTTATTTCGGCCGACAAAGTCAGACAAGCACAACAAAAGCAAGAAAAAGGGAGAACAACCAGGACGACGCCATGGTGCGTTCATGACGAAGAGCTACGACGAGGACGATGACGTCCCTGCTAATCCGATATGTATGCTACTGCTACTGTGTGCTGCTCTTACATTAGGCCAACACGCTCGCTCCGTACCTGACGGCGATCCGCCACTCGCTCGATGCCGCGCTCTGTCTGCGCAACTTCCCGTCGCAGGTCGTCGAGCGCCACAACAAGCCCGAGGTGGAGCTGCGGTGCGTACTGTGCTCGCTGTCTGTAATAGCATACGTGCGTGTCTACGTGTGGGCTAATGCTAGCGAACGGGCTGCTGTGGTGCATGTGTGCGTGGATGGGCAATAGACTGAGCAAGGAGCTGCTGCTGAACCCGATCCTGATCAGCCGTAATGAGAACGAGAAGTGCCTGATCGAGCCGTCGGTCAACTCGACGCGCGTGAGCATCTGCATCAAGAAGGCAGACGAGATCGAAACGATCCTCTGCCACAAGTTCAACCGCTTCCTCATGCTGCGCGCCGAGCAGTTTATCATCATGCGCCGCGTCGCCGTCGAAGTGCGCTTTCATACTTGCGAATTTTTGTATGTGAAGGCGGGTGCGCTAACGTTTTTTTTACATGGGATATTGTGAAATGCGAGTAGGGCTACGACATGAGCTTTCTGATCGTGCACACGCACTTGGAGAACATGTACAAGCACAAGCTCATCGACTTTATCATCACATTCATGGAGGACATTGACAAGGAGATCAGCGAAATGAAGATCTCGCTCAACGCGCGCGGCCGCATCGTCGCCTCCGAGTTCATGAAGCAGTTCACGTAGACAGCACGGCGCATGCATGCATCTCCATATCAATCATTACGGACATCATTACAACCACGCACACATTAACCAACAACACAGCTCAACAGTGAAACAGCCACCTCAACTTGACGACGCCATTACGATAAAAGCGCACAATCAACCCCGAGTCACTTATATTCTGCGTGTTTGTGTGTGAAAATGATGGTATTTACTATTCATCTCGTGTGGCATGCATGCCTCCATCATATAACACGCTCTTATAAAAAAATCTAATGATACACATGTGTTGTCTAATTTATGATGTGAATAACAAAAGAGTCCTAACCTAGCGAGCGCACACACCTCATTTGCAGGTAATAGCAAGCACTGTGTGTTCTACATGATGCTGCAGTTGCTATCCTGTCGCTCGGGCTCGTCGCCGCAGGGCTGGAGCTTGCCGATGAAACACTTGTCGAGCATCTTGCGCGCGTTCTTGGTGTGGAATTTCATGTCCTGCGTGCAGTCCGGACCGCCGGCCTTGCGCAGAATCGAGCGCGGACCACCCGGGTGCACGTCCAAGATGCCCGTGACGTCGAATACTTCTTGATTCGCGACGAGCCAGCACGACTCCTTGGTCTTGTGCAGCTTGACTTCGCACAAGCAGAGCTTGGGCACGCTCGAGCAGCGCAGGTCGCCGTCGGCTTCGCTCACGTCCGTGTCGGTCAATGGAGACACCGGCTCGCGCGCGACAACCTTGGCGTTCTCGAGGATGACGCTCTTGCCGCGACGTGGCGTTACTACGCTTGTGCTGCTGTTAACTGTATTACTATTGGTGTTGCTGTTGCCAATGCTATCCTTGCGCGAACGTCGGCGACCGGGCGTTAATGGCGTGCTCTTTGGGTCGTTCGAGAAAATGAGCTCTTCGACTTGGTTTTGGGCATGGTCCATCGGACGGCACGCGTCACGCGCGCAGTCAGTCACGCTGTTCTGGCGTGGGCGGCGCTGCTGCTGGTCAACGTCATGCGCTTCTTCATAGTCGACAACGATGCTCTTTGGCGGCTGGTCGAAGAGCGCGTTCACGATGTTGCCGCTCGCGAGCTCTTCGAGGTCCAAGGCGCCCATCGCGTGTTCAATCGCTTCAAAGTCAACACAATCGTTGTCGTCGTCGCCGTCGTCGTTGTAGTCGCGTGTGGCGGATTGCTTCATACTGTTGAGATTCGTGCGCTGCTTGCTTGAGCGCTTGGCGCGCATGCCGGGCAAGATCACGCCGCCGTCCTCGTACTGGTTCATGCATTTCGGGTAGCACTGGCCCATGTTGTCGTCGTCGCCGAACTCGTATTCGATCTGGTCGCTCGCGTCCCCAAAATCTTGTGCGCGAGCTGCTGCGCCTCGATGATCGTCCTCGATCTCGTTCACTAGCGCCGCCTCTGCCTCCTTGCCTGAGTTGTTGTTATCCACAAAGATTGCACTGCTGTTCTCTCGGTGTTCTCGTCGCAGTTGCGTATCAAGTTCCCCTGTGGGTATCCCCGCCGCAGCCGCCGCCGCACTCGTAGCCAACAACGGCGCCAGATTCACGCGCGGAAGCGACAGAAGGGTCGCGGAATGAGGGGATGATGGGGACGACCCCGCCTTGATGATAATCGCAGGGGGCTCGCTGTTATGAACAACCGAGGCGGTCGTCTCTCCCGCCGCGGCCCTTTGCGACGGTTGCGGTGGTGTCGCTGTTGTAGTTACGGCGCTCATGGAGCTGTTCATGGTGCGCTGTTTGACGCACATGGTGAGTGGCGCGGACGGATAGGAGCAGCTTTTGCGGCAGCAGATGGGAGTCGGTCAGACGCGAATTGCTCACTGCGGCGCGCAACCGATGTGAGAGATGGCGCCAACTGATGGGCGAAGTGGGCGGTCTGGCGTCGTCCCGCACAGCGCTGTTGTCTGACGAAAGTGTCCGACAGACCAGACTGTCTGACTTGACTGCGTCATGGGTGGGAGGAGCAGTTTGATTCGATTCGCTGGCCCATCGGAAAATTCTGTGGCGACTTGGGTAATTTACTGGGGTTGTCCCATCGCTCAAAGGGATTTTGAAGGTAGATCAGATATTTCGTCTTGATAACGGCAAGGACTTTCTATTGTAGTTTACAGTTTCAAATGAGCTAAATTTCAAGTTTGGAGTTGTTTCGAATTTGTAAGAAGCCTCCATATCGTGCTGTTTATGTAAACATTTCAGGAAAATGATGCGAAATTTAGGCTGGAGGAGACCGCAGCCAATCAGCAGCAGCGAGTAAATTACGCGCTTGCAGATGACGAAAGCCGCCTCCTCGCAGAAAGGGATTCGCTTGCGTATCCGGCCATTATTATTTTGAGCAGGTATTTAAGAGCATATTGCTACCAAAATGGAACAGGTTTCTCCTGAGAAAACTGCGAATATTGAATTTTACAGGTGAAGTGTGATTTTTGTTATATTTTGGTGATGCGGCTCGTTTGCTGCGTGCGACGGCCGCGCGTCACTATCCGGCGTGTTCACCTCAACATGTATACTCTGTCGCAGAGCCACGCACAGCTATACGAGCATGTTATCACCATTCATCCGCATATACACCACATTACAAACTATACGCCTCTTCGACGGTTACAAAAACGCATGCCTTCCGCGCTATAAACCACTTATCACTGGATAAGTGGCATCAGGAGCTACGAATCATTCGAATTGACATGCGAATTCATGAGTGGGTGCAATCATCCCCTGGGGTTTCAAAAGACGTCTCACTTCAACTCGCAAAATCGGATTGTGAATGGGCAACGGCACGTGGCAAATGGATAGTTGTCCATACTGTAGAACTCATTCATCATTTATCGCCTCTGGATCTTGGGAGGGCGTGTGCGTGTTGAAGTTCGCGAAGAACCGCCACCAGAAGGGTGAGACGACGAATGAGCGGCTCGGACCACGCGGTCTTCAAGCGCTTCTCGCGGCAGCAGCTCATCGTGCGGCACCGCAGCATCGGCTTCCAGACGCTCACGTACGTGGGCACGACGCAGCCATCGCATTGCAAGCACTGCGGGCGCCACTTCAATGCGATCTAGAAGGAGTACCTCTGCCACGTGTGCGGGCTCTGGGTCTGCCACACGTGCTCGAGCGTGCTCGAGCGTGATCGAGCGTGATCGAGCGTGATCGAGCGTGATCGAGCGTGAGCGCGAGATGTACATAATCCACTTCATCCGCGCGTGCGTCGAGTGTCTAAGTATCGTGGACAAGTGGTCGGACCCGGAGCTGCTCACGGAGTTCGCGGTCTCGCCCTGGGTGGTCGAGAGCTCCAAGTGCCAGCTCGCGCTGCATCTCGCCGACACGCTGCGCACCAAGCCCGAGCAGCGCCTCGTGGTACTGGGCATGCTCAAGTATTTCGGACGGACGGCGATTGATATGGACAACGCCATGCTGAGAGCTCACGGAAGACGACTGGGTCGCCACGAACACAGAGGAGGAAGTCTGCAGCATGGGGAACGCGCATTTAACGGACTCGTTTGAGGCGAGGAAGACTGGCAAGCGCGAGTATGCGCAGTTTTTGGTACAGCAGTGCTTCGAGGTTGCTGTGAGGGAGCTGCCGATCCAAGAGTGCTTGTTTGCTGAATCCGACGGCTCTCGCCTGTATCCGATCTACTTTGACGACGAGACCGAAGTGCCGACCGCGCCTGCGATGCAGAACGAAGCTAACTACGAAGAGTGCATCCAGAACTACGATCTACTCGGTCGCGACCTGAACACAGATGACATGCGGCTCATCTGCGAACTCGCTTCCAAAGAACTGGACGCAACCAAGGCTTTCATTTCGATTGTCAAGGGCAAGCAGCAGCACTCGGTCGTGGTGCAGCCCGGGTTTGAGTGCGGAGTGCTCGAGCGCTCGCAGACGTTCTGCGCGTTCGCGCTGACATCGCCCGCCCGTTCCTCGTGCGCGACGTGACGTTGGACATCCGCTTCCGGAACTTTGAGGTCGTGCGCGGCAGCGCACACACGCAGTTCTACTTTGGCTTTCCGATTGTTTCCACAACGGGGATGGTGATCGCGTCGCTCTGCATCACCGACACGAAACCGCGAAAGCACATCACGACGATGCAGTACTCGATCATCAAGAAGCTCGCAGAGATGATCTCGGCGATCTGGCCCGAGAAGTATCATCAAACTAAAACATGTCAACAAGGTAATGCGATCCCAGCGCTGTAATGGTGTGATATTGTTATGAAGGCTCGTCCTGGTTTGCCTCTTTACTAGCTTCACGTGGTTGCTCTTCAGGTAATGCAACGATTTTCTTTGTCGCAGAAACACCCTGATCAGCTGGAAAGCCGGCACGGCCAAAGCACTCACGAAAGCGGAAGCCTGTTTCACAGTGCCCAAGTTTCAATCGATCGCAGTGCACCTTATCGCAGCAATCCTCGCAGAAATACTTTGATCCTCCGCAGTTCAGACAGAGCACCTGCGCTTCTTGCTTGATGTTCTTTGCTTCGCACTCACTACAGAAGTGCACCGGAGGCTCCTTGTACTGGTCGCGATTGATATTGAGCCGCTGAGGGAGGTACTTTGCCATGATCTCGTCCTTGCGCTTTTTCTTTTCTAGCAGCTCCTGCTGCTGCTTGGCGGTCTCGAGCGGGTTCCTCCACGTGCTGTGGTTCGTCTTCTCATTCCAGTAGTAGAGTGTGTATGGCGGCTCCTGGAGGTAATACTGCTTCCAGTCGCCAAGCGCTGCTTCCAATGCCAGCGTCGCTTCATCTTTAGGCTCAGTGAACAACGTCGAGAGCAGCGCCGATGGGTCGCGGATACCCAGTAGCGAGCTCGCGCTGCGCACGAGGTCCTCGCGGTGCTCGACAAAGTGCATCTGCTTGTAGAGCCACGCGCTCGTCGCATCGCCGACCTCGTACCATACTTCATGATAATCAGCGAGCGCCGTCGCGCAGTAGATCAGCACGAGCACGGTCGTCCACACGAGGTTTGTGAGATCGTCCTTGCGCGTCGTGAGCAGCAAGCGCGGGTACGCGACGCCGAGGCACTTGGCGAGCGACTTGGACGGCCGCCAGTGCTCGTTCGAGCGCACGCTCTTGCAGAGGAAGCCCAGCACGCTCTGTTCGCTCAGCGGCGCGTCGTTCTCAGATGCTGTTACTGAGGCATCGGCATCTGCTCCGGCACCGGCACCAGCGACGCGCCGCCTGGGCATCTTCACTTCGGAAAGGTTGATCATCAAGTTCCAGCATTGTTTGTCCTTTCACAATGGCTTCATGAGGGTACATAAATGAAATTTAGCAATTAAAATTTTGCTACATGAATAAATTCGTGCTTCCTCCTTTGCATATCTTGAGGCTATGAAACCTCTCTTAATAATAATGTGATCAGTTTCGTAAATATCGGTACCATTATTCAACAAAACAAATGCGTACCCTTTGATCTGCGTAACCACATACATGGGTTACGCTCTCGTTGCCAGCGTAACCGAGACTTGAGCCACTCACCTCCATCAGCACTTCACTCATAGAAACGCAATTGGAGACTCGAAGAGCTCCAAAGCGATCTGAAGACAAGAGCTCCTCCGACAACCGCAGCAATGGTGCGCACCTTCACTCTCAGCAGCCGCAATGCGCTCCTGCGCATGACGCTCGCGCCGTCCACCCGCGCCATGAGCACCTACAAGCCGGACATTGAGGCGGTCAAGAAGCTGCGCGCGGCCTCGGAGGCGCCGCTCAAGGACGTCAAGAACGCGCTCGTGGCTACGGAGGGCGACTTCCCTGCTGCCTTCGAGTGGCTGCGCAAGAAGGGCATTGCTCGCGCGAGTGCCAAGGCCGGCCGCACCACCGCTGAGGGTCTCATCGGTGTGCACGTGAGCGGCAACGTCGGCGCCATGGTCGAGATCAACAGCGAGACCGACTTTGTCGCCATGAACGACAAGTTCCAGGACCTCGTCAAGGAGATCTCGTCGGCGCTCGCGCTCTCGAGCGAAGTTGACAACGTTGAGCTGGTCGGCGAGTCGCTCGGTGCGTTCACTGTGCCAGGCGACAACGCGCTAACGGTCGGCGAGATGGTGCCAGAGCTCGTCGGCAAGGTCGGCGAGAACGTGGTCGCCCGTCGTGCGGTCAAGTTCCAGCTCGAGGAAGGCACGATCTGCAGCTACTTGCACAACGTCGCTGCGCCAGGTCTCGGCCGTGCCGGTGCGCTCGTTGCTTTGCAGTATCCATCTGCCGGCGTCACTGATGCGCAGGTCAAGGAGATCCAGACCTTGGGCCACCGCCTCGCGATGCACATTGTCGCCGCGAAGCCAAAGTACCTCTCGCGCGAGACCGTGCCAGAGGCGCTGATCGCCAAGGAGCGTGCGTTCCTGAGCGAGCAGGTGGCGGGCTCGGGCAAGCCTGCGCACATCATCGAGAAGATGACCGAGGGCCGTCTGAGCAAGTTCTTCGCCGAGTTCACGCTCCTGGAGCAGGACCACTTCATCGAAGAGGGGAACCCGAAGGTCGGTGCGTTCGTCGAGAGCGCGGCCAAGAAGATCGGCGTGGACGTCACGGTCGCCGCCTACCAGCGCTACGAAGTAGGTGAAGACAAGGAGGAAGCCACCTCGGCCTAAGCTAAGCCGATCCGATTTTTAGTAGTACCTAGTTATCAGGCGAGAGAGAAAAACAGCCAGACCACACATCCCAATCAGCATGCTGCTATAGACACAAAATAAACAGCAAATCAACACAAGGGGAGAACTACTCATGACTACTTGAGCTCTACGTTTGGTACATTTAGTAGAGCTCCAAGACTGCTCAATCATGGACACAAACTAACAAGACGAGTGGTGGAAAAGATTGCAAGATACTAATCATGTTAAGTTGATGATGTTATGATGGAGGTCTTTCGTATTTAGTACATGAACACTGGGTTGTCGACGGTGATGACGCGCTTCTCGCTCTCGAGCGAGTCGCGGATCGGCTTTGGCACGCCAAAGAGCCCCAAGTGGCTGATGCCGTCGTAGAACTTGAGCGGCTTTGGGATGCGTGCCGCGACGATCGCGTCCGTGTCCTCGATCGCGCGCGAGCGGATTGCGTTCACCTGCTTCTCGCCATCCTCGTGGTTGGTCGCCATCGTGAACGCCCAGACGCAGCCGAACGAAGGGATGTCGATGGTGTAGGGCACCACCGTGCTGAACGCCGTCTTCAGCGTGCTGTAGATGGCCGAAAAGCACTCGTCCCAGTTGTAGAGCGCACCCGGGCCGGACTGGGTCACGAAGTAGCCGTCCTTGTTCAGCTTGGTGACCGCGAACTTGTAGAACTCCTCCGTGTAGAGCACGTAGCCTGGGCCGGCCTCGATCGGGTCGGCGATGTCCATGATGATCACGTCGAACGTGCCGTCGTACTGCTTGAGGAACGCGTGCGCGTCAGTGTAGTGCACTTCGAGACGCGGGTCCTCGAACGCACCGTCCGCCCACTCTGGCATCTCCTTGCGGCACAGGTTGCAAACCATCTCGTCGATGTCCACCATCACGACCTTCTCGACCGACTTGTGCTTGAGCACCTCACGCGCCGTGGCGAACTCGCCGCCGCCGCCGATGTACACAGTCTTTGGGTTTGGGTGCGCGATGAGCGCTGGGTGCACGAGCGACTCGTGGTAGACGGCCTCGTCGGTCTTGGCGGACTGCGTCTTGCCGTCGAGCACGAGCGTCTTGCCGAACGAGTGCGTCTCGATGATCTGCATGGTCTGGAACTCGGACTGCGCCTCGAACGTCACCTTCTTGAGCGTCGTGGACAAGTAGAGGTCCTCGGTCAGCGCCTCCTTGTACCAGAACGAGCGCTCCATCGGCGCGATCGTGGACGCCGCCGTGGCGGACGCGTGGGCAGCAGCAGCAGCGGAAGAGGCCATGGTTTCTAGCAGATTGAGCTGTTGGAGGAGACTGGTGGCGGTGCACGGGTGGACGGTTGAGCCAAAGAGCGAATGCTTGGGAAGGATGCAATGGCACAGGGTGGAAGGATACGGACGCAAAGCCGGACGGGTCACCCACCACCACTTACCGTTGCCGCTAAAAAATATAAGGCCTCTTGGTGTGACCCATCAACGAACCGGAGCCAGCAGTTTTTGAAACGGCACAGCGACCGAAAACAAGAGAGATTCAAATACCTAAAATAAACGTTTTTGGGTAATCTGCAGGTTTTGATGATTATGGAAAAGAGATCGTGGTTATTTTGGGTTGAAAGGCGTCTGTGACGTGTGACGAGCTTACTTCAGTCGAACCATCGGTGTTGCTTGGTTGCGCATCTTCTTCTGAAGGACACGTGACGATGCTGGTGAGCATTTGCGGATGGCAGTCACTAGAGGAGGAGGTATTGGCTGTCCGGCGGTGAGTGGTCTGCGCACTCACGATCTTGTAGAAGTCCAGGCGGCGAAGCAGCATGTACGCGACCCGCAGGAGCTGCAGTGACTCTTTCTATAAAGTCAATCAAATTTAACAACAGTTCCCAAAGGTCAGTCAATGTATCCACAACCGCCATCAGATAGCTCCAGCTGCACTCTCAATGCAAGTACCTCTAGAGCTTCTCCAGCTGTAAACAGATCCAGTCCGAGCAGCAAACTGGTCCCGAAGTCGCACTCGTCGTTCGCGATTGTGGCACGCGTGATCAACTCACTGAGCGTTTTCCGTGCTTTTGCGTTCCCGTCCTGCACATCCTGCAAAAGCGCGGCGAGTTGGTCCCCGACGACAGGGAGCTCTCGGAAACCCGTCTGCTTCTTTGCATCGTACGGCACAACGATGCCGAGTTTGTGCAGTGAGGCAGTAGTCGCTTGACTCGCTCGTTTGCGACTCAAAGATGCTGGCGTCACGCGCGATGGAAGCTTTCTGAAGCGTAGGTACTTCATGACCTTGGTCGTCAGGTCCTTGAAACCCTGGTTGTTTGGACTTTTAACAATTTCCTGAATCCTTGAGTCGAGAACGTGGAAGAGATTGGATCCAGCGATGCGGAATGCGCACTTCGAGCTGTCTTCCGCGAACACCACATACTCAGGCATCTGCTCAGGAGCATCTCTGTATCAATCAATCATTGCACAATCGCATCAGGTTGCGGTCACAGATCAATGGGAATCATATCCATACAAGCAGACCATCGATACCTGAAATATCCCCAGTGCACGCCTTTGCTGTCGCTGGTTGCGTCTTTCAGGACAGTCGTCACCTCCGGAGGGTCGAGAAAGTATCGACCGTGCAGGAAAAGCGGTTTGTCGAACGCCACATCTTGCTTCTTTCCGCAAACAGCAAGCGCGAGCAGATCAAAAGGTCCGCACAACTGGATCCCCAGCGTATCGACAAACGCGTCTGCACATAAATCAACGGACATGAATGCAGCCCGTTAGTTATAAGCTGACACTCAACGCCCCATTCGGTCCCTTACCAAGCGGTTTGTCTTTCGAAATCGCGCTCGCGAGCTCGAAGAGGTCGTAAAAGTCGGCACTGACGCGCGCAAAGCACTTTGTGCGCAAGAGTGCGTCCCATTGCGCGCGTTTTTTCTCCGAGAAGACTGAAAACACCCACTCGGGTGCGTCGTCTCCTACACCGCCAAGTGCATCATTGTCACCAATCGCATCATCGTTATCATTCGCTACGGAGGAGGACGCGGACGCATGAGCATCCACCACAGCGCGCTTCTTCCTCTTGACCACAGCTTCTCTGGCTGGCAGCGCGCGCGCTCCAATAGCTCTTTCAACACCATCTCCATCGTGATCGTGATCGTGATCGCGCTTCTTTGCTCTTGTCGACCTGCGCATCTTTTCTCTAATTTCTTGTCTCAAAGACGAGAGATCAATGTGTGCATGCAAGTCTCCAAACTTTGCCGCCAAAATGGAAAGATCATGCACAGCAACGGGTACTACTGTTTCGGACAGAATAATACACGACAGCAGAGCCCAAGATCTACTCTATTTACTGGTATAGCCAAATTAGTTTAGTAAAAAATACATTTGTGTATAACAACTTGGGTAACCCCAGGTTACATGACGCCAACTTTAAATGTAGCCATTTGGAATGAATGAGTTGCATGGCCAGGCGTTGACTCTGTGTGGTTGCCGACAGAGAGCAAAGCCCCGTGTTGGCACGACTGAGCCTCGCTCTTGCCACTGTTCATGGACACGACGCAACGGCATTGAAAGCAGAGGAGCTGTCATGGGACGAGACAATCCCTCTTCGCTTCAATTCTGAAGTCGCCGAGTCCCAGCTCAAGCGAGTGAGTGAATGGGCGACAAGATTTCGCGCGTGTACTGATGAGTTCTTACTAGCAAACTGCACCACGACTCGAGCCAAACAAGTAGGAGAGGGGACGAAGGAAAGTAACTCGAGAGACAGATAGCTGCTGACCATGTCGATCCTTACAACTCGTTTCACTTTCTTGTCCGAAGAAGAAGAGGGTGACGGCACCATGGTCAAGCGCAAGGCGAGCGAGGTCTCCAAGCCCGCTCCGACAACCGCGAAGGCAACTGTGCCTTCAAGTAATCTCTTCACCAGCTTGCAGGCTCATGAAGAGCGTCAGCTGGTGGACCGGCTGCGCGAGATCGGACTCGACCAGTACGTGGAGCTCCCGCAGATCGCGGTCATGGGCGACACGTCGAGCGGTAAGTCGTCGCTGCTCTCGGCGCTCTCGGGGGTCTCGTTCCCGTCGTCGGATCAG
>JAASGV010000785.1:0-17063 GCA_023334355.1 Globisporangium abappressorium
CACTCCGGGTGCAAACGCTAGGTTCGGCGAACCTTCGATTCGGCTGTAAAACTATTGCGCGAACTGTGTTCGACAAAGGCAAAGGTGAGTTGGGTTACGGCGGTGTAACACAACGTGTGCACCCCGTTACATTTGCTAAACGGGAGCTACAACTGGAGCAAGGCAGCGGGCATTGGAAACCACGAGAACATTGTCATCACTGACAGTACGACTCTAACCCCAAGTTCGCGAGAGAGTTCAAGCGTCTTTTTAACCACTAAGTAAATTCAATACAAAGAATGTTGCCTGGTACTTTGACAGCTCCAACTGCGATGAAGAGCCTGTCTTGTCTGGTCCAGAGGGAGGATTGCTCTCGCATTTTAAGATCTCTCGTGTAAATAGAGTTCTCTCGCAGCTTCCTATGTTTTAATTGCGTGGGGTGTTACTACGTACATGGATTTTAGAGGTCACTGTATCTGTTGCAAGTATCAAGTATCCACCAGAATCTGAGCTTTGAGGACGCACCAGCACTCTCTCACACGCACACTGTCAGTATCGTTGATAGAGGGTTCGCACGACAGGCAGCTTTAAACGAATCGAGCTTGCTCTCATGCGTTTACCAGCTTGTTTGCGACTTTGGCAGTCGCGCCGACAAATTGCGTTCTCGTTGACACATTTGGTTCCTTCCCTGCAGGTTCTGTTTGAGCAAACACGTTGGCTCTTCCCTTCGTCTGCCGGAGTCTGCTCTGCATCGCCGGAAAGAGATGCGCAAACTCGACGAGTGTATCCACTCACCCACAGCCAACTTGTGAAGCTCCTTGTCGAGCTTCCAGTCGGGAACTGGGAATAGAGGCTATGTGGGTGGATACAGCAGTTTTGTGCTTGAAAGGACGCGGTGAAACAGAGAGCTGTAATCAGCCAAGTTGAAGAGCTCTTTTTGAAAGCCACTCCGAGGGGCAAATGCGCAAACGTCCAATCTCGTGATTGGTGTCCACAAGAACGGAGCCCGTCAGCACACCCAATCACACGATTTGTTGCAGAGCTCCCCATCACGCAACCAGGCTGCTTCGATAGTAGCACAACAAATATCATTTTCATAACACAGAATACTAAACTCAAAAATCGATATCACCAGTTTGTCAACTACAACAAACAAACTCGTCTTGGTATACGTTTACACACATCTGACAATACTAATATCACGTCATGGGTGCAATCCCACCTGCCGCCTTTTCAGCCAATCCGACGCCTGCTTGAACCCCCGTCCCCCCAAACACCAACAGCCGAACAGCTCCACACAACAGATGCAACGCTTTCGCTGTCATTTCGGAATTTCGCTCTTTCCGCACACTCCTCGAAGCAGAAGCAGTCCAGAAGATCCTCCGCATCATGCTCGCCCGTAGCGCCCTCCTGCGCTCTTTTGCCAAGGTCTCGCCGTCTGCGGTTGCGCTCGCCCGCCGCAGCATCTCGGTCGAGATCGGCAACAACATCAACGTACGTGTCCAATATCTACTGAATGCTCATACGTAGATGCGCAAGATCTATAGACACCATGGCATTGGTGAATGGATCTCTATCTATTGGAGATGCCGCGTAGAGCAAGCGGCGATGAACATACTATGCTGCTGTACGTGCGTGTGTACATGCTGTGCTGTGTGTACTAACGTCGAGGTGGTTTGCGGAATGCGTGTGTATGTATTATGTATCATTGCATTAAAGGCGGCCAACTTGGAGATTGAGCGCATCAAGACCCCGAAGACCAAGGTGGCGAACGAGAAGCTCACATTCGGCACGACGTTCACGGACCACATGCTCGAAGTGGACTGGGAGCAGGGCAAGGGCTGGCAGAACCCGCTCATCCGCCCGTACGGACCGATCATGATGGATCCCGCCAGCTCGGCGCTCCACTACGCGCTCCAGTGCTTTGAAGGCATGAAGGCGTACGTGGACCCGCAGGGCCAGATCCGCCTCTTCCGCCCCGACATGAACATGAAGCGCCTGAATTCGTCCATGAAGCGCCTGCTGCTCCCGCAATTCGACATTGACCAGCTCACCACATGCCTCAAGTAAGGGAACTAGTTGGTGCCTGTGCTCGCATTCGCATTGCTGTCTACGGATGAGGATCAAACTAAATGTGTGTGTGGTTGTGTATCTACTTGTGCTACAGGGAGCTCATCAAGCTGGATAAGGACTGGGTGCCAAAGGGCGACGGCTACTCGCTCTACATTCGCCCAACCGGCATCAGCACTCACGTACGTGGCCCCCGATCTCATACATCGTCATAGCCGAATCTCCACGTACTGACATTTGTTGTGTGTTGTGCTCGCCATGCGCACTGTCCATTTACAGCCATACATCGGCGTCGGTGCGTCGCTCAAGGCCAAGATCTTCATCATCCTGTCGCCAGTCGGCCCATACTACCCAGGTGCGTTGCTCAATCGAGATGCTGATTGACCAGCGGAAAAATGACTGCTAATCGTGTATATGTATATGATTGGTGTGTACAGAGGGCTTCAACCCGGTGAAGCTGTTTGCGAACGACACGTATATCCGCGCGTGGCCAGGTGGCACCGGCGCCTTCAAGCTCGGCGCGTAAGTGTTATCTGGGCTATGCTGAATGATAGTATGAGTTTGTGTTTGCCTGAGACTGAGACTGACGATGACTCTGTGACTTCCTTTACTGCAGCAACTACGCGCCAGGCATCATGCCGCAGGCTGCCGCGGGCCAGAAGGGCTACTCGCAGAACCTGTGGATCTTTGGCCCGGACCACGAAGTGACCGAGGTCGGCACGATGAACCTGTTCATTCACTGGATCAACGAGGATGGCGAGAAGGAGCTCATCACGCCGCCGCTCTCGCGCGGCGACATCCTTCCTGGAGTGACCCGTGACTCGATCCTCGCGCTCGCGCGCGAGTGGGGCGAGTTCAAGGTCATGGAGAAGAACGTCAACATGAAGCAGGTGGCCAAGGCGGTGAAGGAAGGCCGCATGCTCGAGGTCTTTGGCTCGGGCACCGCCGCGGTCGTCTCGCCCGTGTCCACGATCAACTACCTGGACGAGGACCTCAACATCCCGCTCGACGGCACGGACGGCAAGGCCGGCAAGATTGCTGAGCGCGTCTGGAAGGAGCTCACGGAGATCCAGTACGGCCGCAAGGAGCATCCGTGGTCGGTCATCGTGGACTAAGTAAGTGCGTCCTTGAGTTTAAAAAGGATTCAGATCACTCTATATGACTCACAATCAGTCAACAGCCCTCAATATACTCCTTTGCACTTCAAAGGTGTTGGATGATCAAGATTGGAACAACTGCCAAGCATAAATACATAGCTCCCGCCATACATCAATAAGAGTTCCCCCGTCTTGATAACCGACATTACATTCCAGCCCAACAGATCGTACGAGAGACCCCCAGCACTTCTGAGCGAGCATGGGCAGCGGCGCGTCTTTAGCTACCGGCCCGGATGGCCCAAGCGCGCAGTGTTCGTCTGCCACTCGTCACAAGAAGCTGAGCTTCGCAAGCGCATCTCGTCGTCCTCTTTCGCCTCGCTCAACTGCTGTTGCTCGGAAGGTGTTGAAAGCGTCCTGATCATCACGGAGGCTTTCCCAAAGGACATGCAAGCGCGCACCGAGCTGTTCGCGCAGACCCAGGTCGCTGTGCTCGCAGTCGACTGCGAGTTCCAGAAATCCGCGACGCTCATCGAGACCGTGTCGTTCCTCAAGGACAACCGCAAGCAAGTGGTCGCGGGGCCGCTGAGTTTCCACTCGCGGCCGTCGGGGGCGATCGGCGCGATCTGCTTTGCATTTGGGACCTGGGACTCGAACCTCTTTGATCTCTCTTCCTCCTCTTCAACATCAGAGCCTCAACCTGAGTGGAGCGCTGGTACTGGATTGGCGTTCATGTCGACTTCCGAGGCTCAAACCGTGCTCGCAAATGCGATCTCAGAGCCAGAAATGGTCAAACTCATCGCTGAAGAGAGGGAAATCCTGGACTCCGAGCCGCAAAAGGCGAGAACGGAGCTCCAGAATGGCGAAGAGCAAGACCCAAGTAGCAGTAACATGAACTCCCGCCTCCTGTTGTACGTATTCGCTGGAGAGAATGGTGAGCGCGTCGCGGCCAAGTTTGCGTCTTTGGGCGCTAGCAAAGACGACGCATCCATCCAGCTCTGTTCCCAAGAGCTCGCTTCAGACCTTGCAACCCTTGCGAAAGCCCGCGTCGCCGCGTTTGTGATCACAGACGCGTGCATGGGGGACGCCACGTTTCACCGCCTGTTTGAGGCTGCGGTCCGCTGGAAGAAGCCAATATTGCCGATAAACGCGGCGAAAGCGCGACTGAGCGGCTGGCTGGCGATGGCCATGGCGGGCAAGCTCTGGTACCAAGTGGACCTCAACGACCTCGAGCAGATCCACACCAAGTACGCGGAGATTCCCAACTGTCCGTGCAAAATAGACGATTCGTGCCTCGCAAACGATTTCCTCCTGTGTCTGAGCGGATTGCTGAGTTCCCCCAGCGGATGCTCGAAGGCGCGCAGAACCAGGATCGAGAGGCGGCGATCATCCAACTCTGTCGGGAGAAAGCCCAAGTGATGAGCGGACTGAGCGCCGACCAGATGCAAAGCCTGTGCACCAAAGTCCAAGATCTTGTAGCAAACTACCAAGAAGAATCTGGCGTAGGTCGAGAGAGTCTCGAGGCTCTGGGTGTTGCTTTGGACCTCCAGGCGCTCGAGAAGCAGCTTCTACTCCAAAGTGCAGATTGCTCATACACACCGAAGGACCTCCTTCCTGAGGAGCCAAAGGACGGATCGAAGCTCAACACGATCCATTACCAAGTCACTCGACTGGGATTCGCGAAACTTCCCTCAGTGCTCGACGAGTGAGGCGTGCCACTGCCAGGGCTCCAGCTGGACGCGATGTTCTCGTACCAGTGGGGAGCACAGGCGACCGTGCTCGACGTGCACCACCAGGGCCAGGTGCACAACCTGCGCGCGTGGTTCGACGTCTTCGGCCACATGCAGGGCAACGTGAACTCGGCCATGGCCACGGCGGTCGAGAACGTTGCATGCGTCGTCGTGTTCCTCACGCAGAACTACGTCAAGTCAATCAACTGCCGACTCGAGTTCCAGTACGCGGCAAAGTGCGCCAAGCCCATGATCTTTGCATTCCTGGAGGACCCGAAGCGTCTGGCGCCGGAGCTGCCCAGTTGGATCACCGATGTCGCAGGGACCACCGAGTTCAACGTGTATCCGAGTCTGATCCGAGAGAATGGGAATGAAGACTCCAAGTGCCGAGTACTGGCACTGGACTTTACGTGCGACGAGCAGCACGGCGGACCGATGACGAACGCGCTCTTCAGTGCGATCCGCCAGCTTGCCGCGGTCCGCAATCGAGGCCCGCCGCGCATCGCGTACGACGGGAGCTTGCTCTTGTACGCCACTGCGAGTGCCTTGCACCATTTGGTCGTCTCGACAGGATCCGGTACCTCTGTCAGTGCATCTGGTAGCTCTTCACATCAAGAGAACCCAGAAGGAGCTAAAGGAGAGGAACCTGCTGCTGCTCCTATCACCACGCGATTCAACTACTCGCGCTGCGGCGCGGCGTTTCACCCGGAGGTCGCGTCAAGCCTCGACGGCTGCCGGAAGCACGGGGCGTACTACATGGGCGGCTCGATCCTCGCGGGCCGCTGGATCTGCTGCCAGGAGCAGCGCAAGGACGGACCAGGGTGCCAAATCGCGCAGCACATCGCCGAGCCGCGAGTGTGGACGGTGGATCCGAGCTATGGCACGCACACGTGGCAACCCAAATGAGGGAGGCATTGGTTTGGCAGGAATGACTTCATCGTTTGCGTAGAGAGCAAGCGTTTTATGCAACTAAATCCATAAAACTGTATGCATGCATACTTGTAGTTGAATCTGACTTCATGTCCACACGTTGAAGAGTTGGTAGTATGTATGCACAAATTATGCTTGGAAAGGTCATGTGTAAATTGTGGGGCATACAAAAACCAAGTGGTATTCGCTGTCGAAGGGTACTTTGGGCCATCAACTTGCCCTGATGTTTCTTCTCACGTAGATTTTGAAGCGATCTTTCATTCAGAGCTAACAAAATACTGAGCCCATACTGTAGTTTTATGTGAGTGTGCAACACAGGTTGAGCTGTAGGTGATAACAATCAAAGAGTTCCAAGCGGCAAGCGTTGACGGATCTAGGAGTGCTTCTTGCTACCAAGAGGAGTTGCTGCCAAAGCGTCTACAGTAACGTCAGGCCGATAAGAATGCGGACTCACTCAATCTTGGTTGGAGAAAGCCTGGCGGACCTCGAAGGTGAAAAAGTATCCATTGGTCCAGTGAGACAGTTCGTAACGATTACGATACCCGTTATGAGATTGCTACTTTATGGACCATCACTCAACTTGTTTGCCTGTACAAATGAATAATGTCAATATCCGAGCCATTTGCTATGAGCGAGAATTCCGTCGGTTTTCGATATATTTGCTGTTGCGAATTCCGTCCTCCTGTCAAAATCTATCCTACATATAAGATTCTGAAGGAACGAGTTTTTGCGACGGAATTCTCAATAGAAAATGTATCGAAAACCGACGGAATTCTCGCTCAAATAGCAAATGGCTTGGTATAAATTTGTACAGGAATTACATTAACTCCGCTTAATTCCGACGCCAGCAAATTTCCTCCTCATGTCCCTTTGATTGGCCAATACGTCTCCATGCTGCTTGACAATCCTTTTAGCCAATGAGAGGCGCGCACTGGGGTCAGACCGCCCCACGCCAGTCGCCTTGTGGCACATCAAATTGCTGGCCGCCCCCACGAAGGAAGCGCCACGAAGAACAAGACCAAGAAGAAGAGCAAGCCTGCTGCGTCTGCTGCTCTCATCTATCTGCCAAGCCCGCGCTCCATCGCATCGATCGACCGCCTCTCTCCTCTATCAGCAAACCCACCTGCATCTATCTGTGTGTGTGCGTGTGTGTGTGACCGATTTCTCCTTACAAAAGAGAGAAACCTCATCCGCCCAAACAACAAAAAGAGCTCTTCGTTGCGCAAGACCTCCTCGCTCCTCCAAAGCAGCAGCAGCTATTCCGTCCGTTTTGTTTATAAAGCACGAGCAAGATGACCGAGTCGCGATTGGAAAATCGTGCAACCTCGATCCCAAATGGTGAGTCCGCGAGCGGCCCTGTGATTATCAAGACCACGACCACCACGAAGCTGAACCCATCGGCCAAGAGCTTCGTGTTCAACACCGCTGCGCCAGTGTGGACACCGTCGTTCTCCGTGCCAGCGTCAACGCCAGTGGTGACGTCGCCAGCGCTCAAGACAACTCCAGCACCAGTGGCTGCGGCGGCTGCGCCAGTCGTGAGCACTCCGCTGACGCCTGCGTCTCCTGCGTTTGTGCCTGCCGCTGCTCCGATTGCTGTGGCGTCGCCTGCGCCAAAGCTCAAGGCCGAAGCCAAGCCGTTTGTCCCTTCATGTAAGCTTTGCAGCAATTTTTCTTCTTTTTCAATGCACGAGGGCTTTCTTGAGATGTTGCTGGAGAGAGAAAGAGACTGACGAGATGATGCAACCATTCTTGTTGACGCGTAGTTTTGGCCAAGCCGTTTGTGCCAGCGTTTGCAGCCACTGTCCCAGTCGTTGTCGAGAAGGAAGAACCAGAGGTGGAAGCGACTCAGACCGACGCTGCTGGTGAGCCAGAGTCGGAAGACATCAAGGAACCAGTCGAGCCAGTTGTTACCGAGACTGCCGCTGCCACAGTGACTGAAGAAGTCGTTGAAGTCGAAGAAGTGGTCATTGAGACGACGGAAACTAAATCCGACGATGCTGTCGAGGCCGAGCAAGCCGTGATCGGCGAGCGCATCATCTACTCCATCGCTCAGTTGCTTGAGATGGAGCCAGAGAAGTGCCCAATGCCTGCTAGCGTCGTAGGTTTGCCAGTCGCTGCTGAGACCACTGGCAAGGCGTCGAACACGTTCACCAACGAGTCACCATCCAAGGGTGGCCGTGGTGGCGGTGGCTCGCACCGTGGTGAGTCATCTCGCTCGTTGAAGCGCTCGAACAGCAGCTACAGTGAAGGCGGACGTGGTGGCGGTCGTCGCGGTGGACGCGGTGGTCGTGGTCACAACCCACACGACACTGCTCCAGCGGCTGAGGACTGTGCGCCACTGGATATCAACGAAGAGACCCGCTGGAAGCCGACCCATGCCAAGTCGCGCCTCGATGCTCCGGAAGACACCACGGAGGCGTCGCTGAAGGAAGCCAAGTCGATTTTGAACAAGCTCTCGATTGAGAAGTTCGAGAAGCTCTCGAACGAACTGATCGCGGTCGCCGTGCGCAACATTGATGTCCTCACTGGCGTGATCGAGACGATCATCTTGAAGGCGAAGATGGAGTGGCACTTCTCCACGATGTACGCCGAGCTCTGTACGAAGATGTCGCGCACGCAGATGCCTGCGGTCACAATCGACGACGAGGTGGTCGAAGACACACACAAGCTGTTCCGCCGTCTGTTGCTGAAACGTTGTGAGCAGGAGTTCCTGGAAGCGCCATCCCGCGAGGGCTTCGAGCTGCTGTCCGACGAGGAAGTCGCGGAGAAGGAGCTAATCATCAAGCGCAGCATCTTGGGCCACATCCGTTTCGTCGGCGAGCTGTTCAAGCTCCGCATGATCAAGTCGCGCATCATGCACCAGTGCGTTGCCAACCTGTTTGGCGACACTGAGAACCCAGATGAGGAGTCGCTCGAGTGTCTGACGAACCTGCTCGCGACGATTGGTCAGGTGTTTGAGATGAACGCCAGCGGTGAGAGCGAGCTCGCTGCCATCGCGCAGTACTACGCGGTGATCAAGGCGCTGTCGACGGACTCGGCGCGACTCAGCACGCGCATCCGCTTCATGCTCCAGGATCTGCTGGAACTTCGCAAGAACAAGTGGGTCGCGAGACGCAAGGAGACTAAGGCGATGACCATCGCGGAAGTGCACGCTGAAGCGAAGCGTGAGGCCGACGAAAAGGCGAAGGCGTCGGCTAGCAACGGCGGTGGTGGCGGTGGCAATGGACGCCTGCAGCGCAGCCAGTCGATGAACGCGACGAGCGACAAGCGTCGCAACGGTGGTGGCTCCAACGGTGGTGGCGCCTCAGAAGCCTGGAAGGCACGTGCCGCTGCGGCAACCGGAAGTGCTCCAGCGTCGTCGCCTTCGGTTCCAACGGTGGATGCCGATGGCTGGGAGACCGTCGCCAGCGGCAAGCCAAAGCTGGTGAAGACCCGCAGCAACTCGGACCGTTTCCCGAGCTCTGTCAGCAGCTTGCCAAGTGGTGGTCGTCCTCCAAAGAGCAACGCCACCCGCGGTGGTCTTCAGAAGGAGTCGGGCGGCTCGTCTCGCGGAGGTGGTCGCCGTGACCGTGAACGCAGCGGAAGCTCGTCGTCTGTGGGCGGCAGCTTCAGCGCTCTGCGTCGCGGCAACTCGTTGAGCGATCTCGGTCGTCCACCAACGTCGCAGCAGCCGCTTACGAAGAGCACGAGCTCGACCAGCTCGACCGCTTCTGAGTCAGAGACGAAGAAGAAGGAGGCGATCTCTGCCGAAGCGTTCGAGAAGAAGGTCAAATCGATCCTCGAAGAGTACGTCGTGACGCGCGACATTGAGGAGGCGACGCAGTGCTTCCTGGAGCTCTCGAGCGAAGAGCACCACGCGCTGATCACCGCGCAGAGTCTGAACATCGGTTTGGAGAAGGGCAACAAGGAGCGTGACGCCATCTCGAGCTTCCTCGCGGGTCTCTACGAGCGCAAGCTGCTCACGAGCGACTCTATCACTACTCCGCTGCACGAGCTGCTCGAGTTTGCCGAAGACATGGAGATCGATATCCCGCTGACGCTGCAGTACATCGCGGAGATGGTCGCCCCGAGCGTCGCGTCCGGCGCCGTGCCGCTGCCTCGTCTCGTGGAGAGCGTACAGCATCTGTCGTACAACGGCAAGGCCGCTAAAGTTATTAGTAAGACGCTTGTGGCCATCGGCGACGACGTCAAGATCAAGCAACTGGTCGACGACGCAGCATTAGACTTCTTGCCACTGCTCGCGGAAGCCCAGCGCCACGACGACGGCCTGAAAGCATTTTACAGTGAAGCCAAGCTGGAGATCCTGCTCGCCTAAGCAAGCAATCCCCTATCCATTTAAACCGTGATCTTGTATGAATATATTCATTTCTGTTCTTACATTTGTCAAGTCGAAGCGTTCTTTACAGTCCTTGTGCTCGTGTGTTGTCTTTGTCACTCTTGATGCGAGCGAGTCCTTTGCTTTTTCTTCAGTGTATTTACTTATTAGGCTCTACAAACCCAGCGCGGTGGTTAGTTACAAAATGATCGGAGTTTCCTTTCACTCACTTCCTTTCTTGAGATACGCTCGTTATCGTCCTCACCGGCTTCCCTTTTGTTCTTCTCTTCGCGCACGTCTTGGATGATCGCACCCCATAGCAGCAGCAGTATCACCCGTCCCCTTGCCGTCGCGATACATTACTTTAAACGACGCCGCCGCTGGGCTGTCGACCAAGCAGCGTGTGGTTCTTCTCTTCACGGAACGACGGGTAAGCGGCGTCGACTTCTTGGCTGTGGAACGCACCTGGCTTCTGCGGTAAAGCACCTGCTTGCTGCTGGTGCTGCTGCTGCTGGTTGTAGCCAAATTGCTGTTGCTGGTCGTAGTGCTGTTGCTGGTCGTTGAATTGCTGCGGCTGGCCGTACGGCTGACCGTATGGCTGCTGCTGCTGAAGAGCAAAGTTCTGCGCCGTGTTGCTTCGAGCGTATGCAGTTGCCGGCTGGGTGTTTAAGTGGTGCGCCTGGGCGGCAGCATCGTGCTCCATCGACTGCTGGACGGCGACAGCGAGGTCGCGCTCATACTCCTTGCGGAAGTAGCGGATCTTCTCCGCGCGGCCGGCAGAACTCAAGTAGCCGGTGATCGACAGAATAATGACGGACGCAAGACACACCCAAAAGCTGTATCCATAGAACCAGCAGTGCCAGTCCGTGCGGTCCGCCTTGCAGCTCGAGAACGCCGAGTTGATGGAATCTACCTGGTAGAGACGCTGCTGAATTGTCCATCCCCAGATAACGAGCGACACCGCGAGCAAAAGCGCTATTACGACGGAAAAGAAAACAACAAATCAGCACGGAATCACACAAATCACCAAAAGGGAAGAAGAGACAGGCCAAACAGGGACACTCACAGCTCACAAGCGTGCAGAAGGAAACCACGCGCTCCGAGTAACCTGCTGAAGGGTTGAATACCGCAACAATCGATCCCAGAAGACCCACGACGGACAGTGCGGCTCCAGTTGCGGTCGTTGCTTGAACGGACATCATGCCTTTGCCGCACAGCACGGTCAGGAACTGGTCGCCATCGCCAAGCATGTAGTTCGGGATAGTTTTGGTGTCACTGAAAAAAGCAATATCAATCAAGGTGAGTATACCTCCACTCCATTCTCAGAATCCCGACAAAAATCAAACTCGCACCAGAAATCGCTGTACTGAAGCACAGTCTCGGACGCGTAAAATGGGCTTTCCAGCGCGGCAGTCGAGTAGAACGCGAAAATACCGTAGCCCTGGAAAACGTCATTGCCGTCGCGACGGTAATGCTGGTAGAACCACGCCGGATACACCATTGCGTAGAACGCGCAGCCCGTCGACACGAGCGAAAAAATCACCGCTATTGAAGCACACACACAGTGGTTAGTCTCCCGCCATTTCCATCAACCACACAAATAACTCATCCACGCACACACAACTACGCACGCGCACGCAGACACACGCATGCTATAGACATTCGACCGCTACGTACTGATGACAGTGTTCTTCATTGTGCCTGCTTCTGCTGCTGGTGTTACTGCCTTTCTCCCTGTGTTGAGTTTTAAAGCGCGCGGGCTGGTCTTTCCGAGTTCAACGCGACGAAGAGCAAAGACGCCGGAGAGATAAGAGTCACACGCGGGGCGGTGACGATGAGTGGACGGTGGCGCACGCGCGGGTAGTCGTTAATGAGGCGGGTTCTGAGAGCCTGAGAAGCAGCGTCAAGGTGTCGGTCGTCGCGGAGTCCTCTGCGCCTCGTTCCTTTCCTTTGCCTCCTTTCTGATGGTGGCGCTTTCCCCTTTGTTCCACCGTCGCACTGTTGCTGTGGCCAAGATGCACAGCTTGCAGCGCATTCTTCACCCGCCTTGCAGCCTCCCCTCATTGGGCACTGCTCCGAATACCTCATTCCCTTTTATAATAGGTATACAGGCTATTGTTTTAGTTTTAATGTTAGCTCAATTTACCATACGAAAAAGATTTTTGAACATATAAAGGTAAAAATTATCGTCGCTGGGGACAAACGTTGCACTCTTTTCTAGCAACTAACGGGTGGGAAAGGGCTTGCAATGCGGCGAATTTTTGGAACGCGCATCAGGTTTATATGGGAGTTTGTATGCCTCTAAAAAGTCTGACTTGATCGCCCCAACTTGCGCACCTGATTGGTCGGAACACCTACCCTCTACCTCCATGCGTGCTCTCATTGGCTGTTTTTAGCGCGCCACCCTATTTTCCTCCCCATCGCTGCCACTGTGTGATTACTATGGGAATATCCAAAACGCTGTTGTTGTTGCGCGACAACACCAAACAACAAGCAGCAGATGCAGATGCAGATTCGCCAAGAGCCATAGAGGCGCAAGCCCTCGCTGCGTTGTCCCTCTTGGCGCTTATCGAAATACATACAGCAGCAGTTCTCTCTATACACACACCCAAGGGTGGAAAGTCAAAACAAGCTGTCGTCTCTCTATGTCTGTGGTACACTTCAAGGGCACCATGAGAGCGGACTTGCAGGCGCGAAGGGTACATCATGAGCAATGTGCGCGTGTGGACATTAGAGTCCGTGTGACACAAAAGCTTTAATTAATGTGCGAGTGTGCCTGCAGCTGCGGCTGCCCAATAATTCGTCCCAATCATGCATGTCTCGAGTGGATTCTTCAGATTGGCTTCAGATCGGGAGGAGTGGGCAGTTAACACATTTCCTAACACAACTCAGCTCAGCTCATGATGATGATGTGTGACTGACGGCCATCGAGGAGTAGCTCAAGCTTCCTGTCTACTCCCATCAAGACGTCAGTTCTTCAAAAGTGGTCTGTCAGAGACCTCCCTCCACAGAGGAAGCCAACTCAAAAACGCAACATCAATCGTCCTTTGCCTTTTGGTTTTCTCTCTCTTGTTGCAAGAAGAAGAAAATTATCAACTCTCTGTACAGTAGCTACGATACGCGGTGGAGGTGGTCGGAACTACGGCAAAGCGGCTTGGGAGGAATCGGCAGCAGCAAGAAAAAAACACTCGTTGCAAGATGATTCATTCATCCATCCACACACAGTGCACCTTCGGCTAACCGAGAGAAGACCCACACGTGGCTAAACAGCATGCTTGCAACGAGTGTACGCGCCGACTTCTCCCTCCTCGTTAGGGAAATAGAATAACTTTGCGTAGTTTGGCTTTTATAATTCGCGAGGGTCGTCATCTTACATGATTCCGCACTGTTGTTTGGCACACAGAGTAACAAACAAAACAAACACAAAAGTATTAGCAACAGAACATACACATCATCACAAGAGTCCCACCAATACACAACAAAAAGCAATCATCATCACTTACCCCTTCACCAGGTGGTGCGTCGTCGTCCAAATCCGCCTTGATCTCCGCCTCGAGAGACTTCACTTCCTCTGCGGACAGACCTTCCGCGCGGGTGCTCACAGGCACACCCTCCGCAGTGAGCAGCACGGCAAAGTCGCCGCTGGCGTTCAGCGAGAACTTGGTCGCCAAGAACGAATCCTCGTTTGGCTTGCGCTCTTCCTTGGCGTTTTTGTTGCGCTTGCTAGAGTACACGGTCATCTTGGACTTTGGTCGCATGCTGTACGTGCTTGGGAATCGGAACACCTGGTTCTCCGATCGGCCACGGACTTCCCAGCCAGCAAGCGACACAGCCTTGTCGCTCGTGTTCTCCAACATGATGCGGTCCTTCTCCAAATCTAAGTGAACAATTTGAACAGAGGAAGGCGCTCGCTTGACGCGCTTCGCAGCTCCATTCGCGCTGCTCTCGCTCTTGCGCTTGCGTGGCGTCTGCTTGGCGTTTGGAGTGCTGGTTGGGGTCGGAAGACCAACACGGGTCTCTTCACGGTCCAAAATACGACGGTAGGTCGTGATTTCGGCATCAAGCGCGATCTTCACGTCCATCAGATCGTTGAACTCCTGCTCCTTGGCAAACTTGGACGAACGGAAGTGTTCCAGAGTGGCTTCGTACTTCTTGCGGTCTTCCTTGAACTTGGTGCGCTCCTCACGGTACTCACGCTCCAAGTGCGCCACCTTCTCAGTGAGCGACTGGCGAACCTTCAGACTCTCTTCGTAGTCATTGGCAGTGCGGTCCAACTCGCTCTTGGTCGAGTCCAACTCCAAGCTCAAGTCTTCGACCTGGTTCTTGAAACCCTGCACGACTCCTTCAAAGTAGTGACGCACTTCCTTCTCAACAGCCTGGAGACGCTCCTCAGTGTCCCTCTTCCACTGCGCGAGGGCTTCCTGGTGCTTCTGGTTCATCTCCTTGCGGATCGTGGTGATTTCAGAATCGCGGGTGAGGTCGAAATCCGCGCTCTTCTTGCGCAAGTCTTCGAGTTCCTTGGTCACATCGTTCAGTGACGCCTCGTGGCTGCGGTTGTCGCGTTCCAAATCCTTGATGCGACGGCGAGCGGATTGCAACTGCGTGGTCTGCACCGACAGGGTTTCCTTGGACGACTTGGAGTTAGCCTGTTCCTTGGTGAGCTCCACGCGCAAGCTTTCCGCGAGCGCCTTGATTTCGCTCAGTTCCTTGACCTGGGAACGCAACTTGACCAGCTCAACGTGCTGCTCCTGCTCAAGCACTTGGAGCCGAGCCTTCTGGTCCAGTTCAATGTCGAGCTTCCTGGTACAGTAAAAAAGGGTTCACCACAACGTCAGCATCCACGCACAGCAGCGATGGTAAGTAAGTACCAGCAAAATAAGAGCAACAGCTAACAATCAACGCACTTTCTCGTTTCTTCGAGCTCCTTCGAGAGACGCAATCGGATGGCGTCAATGTCGGCTTGCATGCGCTGGCGAATGGTCTCGAGCTCACGTTCCGCCACATTCTTGGCATCTTCCATCTCCTTCACACGCATCACATAGAGCTCCAGGCGTCCGTTCAACAACTACAAGAGAACACAAATTAGTCCACAGGACGTCAGCAACTCGTTTTTATCCCATTTCGCAGCAGCTCTCCAGCAGCTCGCGACAATCAATGCGCGCTCATCGCAAGAGCATGTACGTACTTGGAGCGTGGACTTTTCATCGAGTCGCTTGGACTTAATCGGCGAGAGAGCGGTCGGCATGGCTGTAGATTTGGCTTTGATAAGCGTTCAGCAAACGGCAAACAAACTGCGCGCCAACAAATACACAAGATTAGATCATTGCTGGCATACGCGTACAAACTCACACGCGCGCGCTGGTATCACATCACAGTGACCGCATATTGACAGGAAGCAAAGCGCACCTTCAAGGAATGAAGAGCAACTGGAACGTCTTGAACCAACGAAAAAGCGCGCGAAAACGAAATGAGATCGAGCAGGCGGGCGGCTTCCAACCTTTGAGAGTCTGCAGATCACATTCACACAGCAAGGTGAGTATGCAGAAAGATACACCATGCGCACCATATGCTACACACACAAGGCGCATGTGGTACACATGCATACACGTGCACAGAGAGAGAGAGGGGGCGCACATACCGCTGGAATCGCTTGTGTGCTGGAACGTGTGTGTCGAATACTATGGGCGGCGGGTCCACGAGGCACGCGGGCGGGCGGGTGGTCCGCAACAGAACAAACCAGAAGCGCGGGAGCCCGCCCAAAAACAAAGGGCGGAGAATCTATTTCGTCATTTATTATTTCGTTAAGTGCGTGTTGGTGTGATTTTAAAGTACGCATTCAAATACACGAGACTCAAGTCAACGGTTGCATCAACGCTGTAAAGTGCGGTTTTTAAATGAAATGGAGAGATTCTGTTCGTACTTTGGAAAAGATAAACGGTGCGAAATCAAGCTCGAACCCATCTTCAAGGTAAATTACCAGAAATAAATGAGTTTTTCTGTGTCACAGAAAAACTCAGTCATTGGGTGCGGGATTTTGTCTTTTCCTTCTAAAGGAAAAGACAGCGTTGTTTTTGTTTTCAAAACGTTTTTTGAAACAAAGCTTTTATTTGTTATTCAGAGAAAGCAACACAAGTGCTGTTTGTTTGTGGCTCCAAAAAACTAAAAAAAGAGATAGCAAGTCTGAGAGAGGAGACCGTTCAAATCAGCAGGCGATATGGTAGTGACCACGAACAGTCTCAGTGACTGATCACATCATGCTTTCGTCGAGCGCTGCAAGCACGCAGTGTGGGCATAGCGTTGTCTTGTACTCGGTGAAGTGGCTTGAAATGAGTTCTTCATACGTTTCCCAGTCTCTCGCGAACGATTTGAGGAAGATATTCACGAGTGGACCACCGGTCCAGATGATGATGTTATCACTGTTCGCCGACGCACGAACAGTCCAGTTGAAAGGCCCATTGGTGAATATCTTTCTGTCGACGAGCGCGTACTTGTAGTGCGTGACGTAACTCTTCTTCTTGTGGACCTTGATCCGTATACCAGCGTCGAAGAGGCGTTGCATTTGGGACCCCTGAAGCTGCAACGTGTTGCGACTCGTGACGATCCGCACCGCCACCCTGCGACCATGTGTAATCGGGCGTTCCCGAGTTACGCAGCACAGTGCACAGAGTGAGGAAGTGAGTGGTGAACACCCCCCACAAGGACTCGTGACGGGGTTGGGAACGTGCTTCTATTGCCTGCATATGCAGAGCAATTAGCACAGTTCTCTGTTGCCTGCGTCCTGCAGGGCAACGACGCGTTCCTATTGGTCTCCTGTACCGACAGGGACCGCACAAAAGACTTCTACTGTTTAGAGAGGTAAATCGTAACTGTTTATTAAAGTACGAATGCGGATTGCTCCCTGTGGGACAAACCTTTAGACTTTTGTATGCTAATACTAAATCTAAG
>JAASGV010000786.1:0-17057 GCA_023334355.1 Globisporangium abappressorium
ATCTACTGGTATAAAAAATATGCCATGTGCTAGCATCAGAGGGCTTTCTTTTCGTGCAAAAAGCATGTGAATTGGATTAGTGCTCGCCGAGAACGAGGACAAAGTCAACAATGCACATTTCTTTTCGGAACAGAGGAAGTACTGTTTTAAAAAAAGGAGAATTTTTGAAAAATAGAATCTTTTGTAACTCGAAAGACTGCACTCATTCTTGATATGATGTTTGTCGTCTATTGCTAGTGGACAGTAAGATTATTCCAACCGAACAAGACATTTTGCTGCCTGCTTTCTTTCTAAAGTAGTTTTGAGAGGCGGTTTCACGGGCGTTGGCGTTGCAGACCAAGGTTCGTTAGATGACAGTGCGCATGTTCTGGTCTTGTCTACCGCACTCCAAACCGAGCTCGCAGCAATCAATCAAAATAGATGAAGCGATTCGACCATCGGGAGTGCTCTTCAGCTCGGCTGCCCTCTAGAGAACCCAAACGTCTCACTTGGAGAATTGCAGTTCTCTCTTTCGCATTTCTCCTTTTCAACTTTGAAATGTTGGTTCACTTTGGTTGAAAGGATGCAGCCTGCAACCAAAGTGAGCCAACAGTTCCTCATCAAGTTGCTTTTCAAAACAAGGTGAGTTATCACTAATTATGTACTGAAAGCGTCGCTTTTGAATTTCCCTGTCTCATTTTTGAGCGAATAATTAACCTTGGTTTGTAATTTGCAACAAACCGTCAAAGACGTTGTGCTGTCGACGCTTGATGCAGAAAACGAGTTGCCCGTGTGATCACTTGGCCGGTCTCTTGTCCGCCTCGCTGCTGCTATTCGTTGAAGAAGTGTGAAGAGATTATAGGATGGGGAGTTCATGACAAGGAGATCGATCGTCGCCCGGTCGCCTCCATAGAAAACAACAGCAGAAAAAGGAACTGACCGTGAAGTCTGCTTTGGTTGTGAGAACATGCATGCTCCTGTTCCGCCCTCCTTGCGCTTCTCGCTATTTGCACATGCCTCCCACACGATCAATTGAATCTCTACACTATTGTATCCTGTGGCGGTGTGTTGGTGCGGCCACATCCATCTAGTGACGTCGCCTTGCGTGCTAATGTTCTTTTTCACGACTGACAAGGTAGGCGGAGGTGTGTGACGTGGCCACCATCGGCGGCATAGTGAAAGCAAGATGAAAACTGTCTGATCCGATACCTGTCACCCGTCCCTCCAACTTTCCACTTTTGGCACGCAACGCGCGACTTGTTTGCCAGCGTCCCACTCCCAAAAGTCTCGACCCCAGTTGCTCACGCTCGGAGGTCCCTTCCTCCTCCGGTCCTCTTGTGAGGGCTGCTGTTAAAGAAAAGAGGCCACTTTGGCAAGGCAGTCAAGTGCACGCCACCTCTTTCGCAGTATCGCCGTCATCTCCGCAAGACTGTCTGAACAACACGCGCGCGCGACTGGGAGCGAGTGTTCTTTCGATCAACGAGACGGAAGAGCGAGTCGTTTGCACTTTCGAGGCAGACAGACAAGAGCGACACGCAGCAGCACCGACTGACGCAATGAAGATCCGACGCGGGCACCGCAGCGCAGCAGCAGCGTCGGCCTCCAGCACCACCAGCGGCACCACCAGCGCCGAGAGCGAGCACGCGCTTGCCGGCGAGCTCAACTTCATCGACTCGCTCAGCGACCTCGAGGGGCTGCAGGCACCGTACGCGGTTGAAGGCAAGCTGGCGCACTGGACCGGTGGGCAAGTCGGCGCCGAGGGGGGCGTTGCTTCCGCATTGAAGAACGAGCACAACGAGCTGCGACAAGCGCACATGTTGAACGACGAGGACGGACAGCAGCAACAGCAGCAGGTACAACAAAGCGGGAAGCTCGTGGTGGCGCCGCGACGCGCCAAGTTCTCGGCCGAGGTGCGCAAGGCGCGACACCGTGACCGTATGCAGCGCGTACGCATGGCCGAGAAGAAGGACATCGAGGTGAAGCGCGATGAGATGGAGACGCTGGAGGCGCGGCTCAAGAACTCAATCGACGGGTACCTGAGCCAGGACCAGGAGGAGGCCGAGCACGACGACTACTTTGAGAACGTCGAGAAAGTCGTCGAGAACGGCCAGCTCGTGAAGAAGCAGCTCCCGCCCGCGACGATTCAGCGCAAGTACGTCGGGCTCGTGCTCCAGCAGGACCAGATCAAGAAGGAGAACGCGCACCTCGTCGTGCGCATCCACGACTTCCAGAAGTACGAGAAGCTCGTCGCGGACGAGCTCGAGCGCACGAACGAAGACGCGGTGATGACGGACGCGGTGACACCGACGGAGAAAGGCGCGGCTGTGCTACTGACGAATGGCCCCAGTGACGACGAAGAGGCCAAGAGCAAAGGCTACTGGCTCTCGTTCACTGAGAACGAACCGCCGCTGTTCTTTGAGCTGCTCACGTGGATGACGTGCCAGGGACTCACCGAGGTCTCGTACAACACGATGCTGGGCCTGCAGCGCGGGGTGCCGCACGCGACGATGCCTGGCGAGGGCTTTGGCTGGAACGTCTCGCACAGCACGCTGAGTGTGCGCGAGGACGGCAAAGTGCAGATGCAGCACCGATTCGTCAAGACCATCAACCCGCTGGAGATGGCCACGCTCGAGCCGATCACGATCGACACGATCTCCGACAACACATGGAAGATCTTCAACACGTCCGAGCTGTACGCGAAGATCTACCGAACTGACATGATCTCCAAGGTGCTGCAGCAGGTGGACGACCACACGAGCGTGCTCCTGCGCACGTACCCGGACGAGCAGCGGGTGATGCGCACGCGCTTTCTCAGTCTACTGTCGAGAGTCGAAGACCACGTGATGGACGAAATCACAGGCGAAGAGCAGCGGCGAATGTCGCTCTTGCTCTCCGTGTTGGACCCGGACGAGTGCTTGAAGACGGGCTCAGAATCGGTCACGAGCGCGTCGTCGGACAACAACGTGCACTGGTTCAAGGACGCGTTCGCGTACCTCTCGTTCAAGGCGGTAAACCATGGGCAGCAGATCCAGCTCGAGTACGGCGGGTACATGGACGTTGCCAGCGAAGCGACGCAGCCCGCGGTGGTGCGCAACATCCTTGAAGCCATAATGCGATGGGAGCGGGCGGCGACCAAGACGGAAGCGCAGCTGCTGAGCTTGGGCTAGGATACCCCACTGTAGGCAAAGAGCTCCTGAGTAGCGCTGGCGCTGCTTGCGTTCATGTTGGGGCTTGCGTGTGACCTTATTTACTACTTCGATGTGCGTGTTTTCCCCTCGTTAAGATATAAACGCGAATTGGATCTGATCCACAGTGTGCGTGGGTTTCGATGGTCGCCTGGCCGACAGCGAATGGCCGAATGGCTACAGAACAAGGCCGGCTGATTCCGATCACTTCCATGTCGCCTTGTGAGTCTCGATAGCCCCAGAGGAGTGGTAACGCGATCACCCTCGGTCGGTATCACGCCACGCATCTCAGGATTTGCTAGTCCTTCGATCGATCGGTCTCCTTCGCGCGGCTGCTGCTGCACCTGGCGCCAGTTAAAAGCTGTCTGAACACATTCATTCGCCCACAGTCTCCGCAATCAAAACGCGACCGGATAAGCCTATTTAGGGTATACGGTAGCGCGCGAATGGTCTCTCGTGACAATGGAGACTATTGGATACGAGAGCCTCTGCTGCTGCAATTGCAGATTGAGAGCCTAGGATTAATGATACGTAGGCCATGGGCTGATGGCGAAAGTCTCGTTCTTCCATTCAAAGGCGCCATTACGCGCAGCTTGCCTGATCCTTTCGTGTTGACAGAGAGGAGCTTGAGTTTTCCAAAGCAATGTTAGCTTAGCTGCCACAATACTGCTTACCTCAAAACACTTTGTACACTATACACAGATCAACACACGGAAATACATATGTGAAGCTTAGTCAAAAACAAAAAGGGACGACCCAAAGTATGCGGTTCAACATGTCGCTCATACAGGCGAGATAGAGAAAGGAGTCAGATCACCACCATACCCTCGCAAACACTACAGTGCGCGAAGTAATGCACGACGGACTGAGACGAGCTCTCTTTCAGCGAATCGACATGCGCATGCGCGACCATGCGCGCCAATCAGAGCGCAGCTCTAGGTCTGCTTGGAGCGCTAGTTGTGCGAGTAATCATCCCCGCAGGCATGCGCGCCACGAGCATCTCCATGTCCTTCTCGTTCTCGAAGCTTACAGCTTGACTTATCCGATACTGCTTGAGCGATGGGGTCCCGCTCTGTGTTTCGCACCCAAACAGATGAGCGACACACATCAAGACGCTGCCACTCTCTCTTTGTCGGCGACCTACACCTGGGGTGGGAAGGAAGGAGGGATCGATCAAATCCCCAAGCAGCTCAACTCAGTTGCGAACTTTTCTTCCGGATGTACCACCACGTGATTGATCTGGAAGCCGAGGCGACATCCGCAGATCCACACACTCTTTGGCATCCCGTGCGAATGGACCTGAGCTCTTCGTCGTCATCAGCAGGTTCAGTAGCAACACAAACAGCAGGTCACACGATCCCCATGTCCGCAAAGGATTTTAGCGTCCTCATGACCTCCTTCGAGGTCGACTTGCTGGACTGCGAGGACGCGTCTTCCATCGACGAGCAGCTCGACGCCGTCGCGAAAGCCGCGGTCAAGCGGAAGCGACACCGGGACATTGTCGCGCGATCACGGATGCGCCACAAGGCGACGCTCGCGACTATGCGCGTGCAGGAGGCCGCGCTCTGCGAGCAGCTCAACCGGATGCTACTGGGCCACGACCGCCAGCGAACGTTTGCAGCCGATGAGAGGGAGTCCGACCGAGCACTGGTGCATCGCGCGCACGAAGCGTACACCGAGCAAGTCGCGTTGCAGGAGAGCATCCAGCGCGAGAACGAGAATTTGCAGGACCGGCTGGAAGATCTCTACAAGTTCCGACACATCATCGAGTTGGAGCGCAAGCGGATTTCGGTCGAGAACGACAAAGCCAGCGATGAGAGCACACAAATAAATGGTAGTAGCAGTGGTGACGGCGTGGAAGGCCGAAATGAACCATCGGCAGACGGCAAAGGCTACTGGGTCTACTTCAGCGGCGACGAAGAGCCCGTCTACTACGAGCCGCTCTCGGAGCAGAGCTGTGCGGCTTCAATGCAGACCGTGTACAGACGCATGATCGATCTCTACCAGGACTTCTCGCTTCCACGCATCGCCGTGCAGGAAACGCACTGCTTTGGATGGAAAGTGCAGCGTCCCTCGCTGATCAACGCCAGTGAGAAAGACCGGCGGCTGCTGCGCTTCCAGTTCACCAAGACCATCCGCTGCGTGGACGATACCATGGACGACATCGTGAACCGCACGTGGCTCGCGTTCCACAACCCAGCGCTGTTTGCGAAGATCTACAGCACGGTCGTGGTCACACGCGTGGTGCAGCGTGTGAACGCCAACATGACCGTGCTGATCCAGAACGCGCCGAACCCCGATGGGTTGACCAACATCCGCTACTTCAACATCCTCGCGAGGATGGAGGGCTTCAACAAGAAGCGCGAGCGCATTGTGGCGCTCGTCAAGACGATCGTGAACCCAACCAAGATCAGCACCGATGATGATATTTCTTCTCAGCAGGCCCACCAACAACCATCACTGGTGTCCTGGACCCAACCGAACGACATCGAGTGGATGAAGCATGGGTTCTCGTTCCTGCTGCTGAGCGAGGCGGAGATCGACGCGTCGACAGGCGAACGGCTGATTACCATGCACTACGGCACGCACTACGAATGCATCAGCGAAGAGCACGCGCGGTACCTGATGATCGAGGTGCTGGGATTGGCTTCGAGATGGGAGCAGTTGGTGCTCCCAACGCGACACCTCCAGTTCTAATGACGTGGGCACCACCAGCTAGCCCCAGTCGCACATAGGTAGGTAGGCAAGACAGGTAAGGCGTCTGGAGCCCACGCATCCACGGAATGTAACATAACAACCGTCAACAAGACTCAAACGGATCGGACAACCGGCTCGCTTCCTCTGAAGCCCCAGTACAGTACGAGTGGTAGCAGTTCTGTCTGAATGTCTACGGAGGTGAATGCGCTGTGTCGTGTCAGCATTGCACTGGTGAGGGAGGACAACGCAATGGATACGCTACGCCGAACTTGCACTATCGCCGCGAATGGATTTCTCCGCAGAAAGTCAGTTGGCAGTGAGTGGCTCGGAAGCCAGGAGCTCCATTGAGCTCTTCAAGCGTGGCTCGTCCTCCGTGTTGAAGGAGTCAACTCAACGGAAAAGAGCGGGCGTCGTCGCCTTGTCGTTCTGTTCAAGAAACGTTCAAATCCCTGGCTTTTGCTCAACATCTGTCCACCAAAAATGGCATCAAAATGTACTGAAATATAGACTAAATGTATGAAATCTATGGCTAAATGCCGAATTTAAATACATATTCCAGTACACTTTGAGCCATTTCATCTTACTATAAGTACTCGCAACTGGCTCTCTCTGCACTTTCGATACATTTGCTATTGTCAATCCGCTTCATGAATACTGTTTTAGCAACATGGTTGAGGATGGTTTTGGGAGGTGGCTACGAACTGAGCGCACCGTTCCCAGAACTTAAGTGTGAGTGCAACTCCCATGACGCCCCCATGATGAATGAGACACCTGCAAGAGCGAGCAAGAGCTCAGCTCAGTAAGCAAGCAAAGCGATACGGACACGAAGCAGGGAAGGAGATCCAGCCTTCGCTTCCTCACAACCAAGACCACTCTCTCTCAAGCTCTTCGACTGATAACCGACAAACATCCAAAGCACCAGAGCACCAGGTGCAGCAGCAGCCACAGCCACAGCCAGCGTCGTCGTCCGATCGCGTTTGATAGCCACTTGTCACTCATTCTTCATACTGTTGCGCTGTGCGGCGGTGCGTCGAGCGAACCGGGAGACAGGAGTCTCAGAATCCTATTTGCGGCGTCACGCCCACGTGAACGAACCCAAAGAGCTCCAATCACTCAGTCGATGCTAATGGCTACGCAAAGCCGCCGGAAAGACAGCACGTCGCCCGTAAGCCTCGGCTCCGAGGCGCACTGGATCCTCTCGGCCGCCGGCAAGTGGACCGAGGAGGACGAGAAGGAGTGGAAGCGCGAGCAGCACCGCGAGAACATGGTGTCGTTCCGCCTCAAGAAGAAGGAGCAGCGCTCGCAGCTCAAGACGCAGCACCGCGCGCTCGAGGCGCAGCTCAAGCAGAAACTCGCGATCCAGCGTGCGCATGCGGCGCGCGGCGCGCGCTTGGCCGCGGCGACGTGGTCGGCCAGCAACCGCAGCATCATGAGCAGCAGCCCGATCCTGGACAAGACGTTCACGATGCACCCGCTGCAGCAGGCGCTGACCGACCTCGTCACGGAGAAAGAGGCGCTCCGCGGCGAGAACTCGGCGCTCGAGAAGCAGATCACCGAGCACATGAAGCTGCAGAAGATGATCCAGAAAGAGGGCGAGCTGCTCCCGTCCGACGACGAGATGGAGCAGCACCGCGCAGGCGAGGCGACCCAGCCAGCATGTAACGCAGTGTTAGGGTCGTCAGTACACACACATAGATCCGCTGCGGGCATTACAGCGACCACGAAAGGCTCGTTTGTGACCATCGAGGGCGGCGGACCGACGTTCTTCTATGAGCCGATCGGCACGGAGGACATCCAGAGCACGATGCGCCGGTATAGCCAGCGCTTTGCCGTGACGCCGCCCAAGTTCGTCGCCGGATACATGTTTGGCTGGAAGATCGAGCGCACGCTGTCGCAGGACGAGGCCACGGGTGCTCTCTTCTCGCGCGTCTGGTACACGAAGCGCATCCACTGCCCAAACGGCAACGCGGCAGCACTGCTGCAGAAGCTCGATCACGACTCGTGGAAGATCCTGACCGAGCCGGAGCTCTACGCGAAGATCCACCGACAGGACCTGCGGTCCAAGACGCTGCAGCACATTGACGACAGCACGTACGTCATGGGGCGCAGCACGTTCCACCCGGTGTACCAGATGTACTTCCGGTACCTGAACCTCGTGGCGCGCGCCGAGGACGTAACCGTCGAGGGCCACCGCGCGCTCAATCAGTACCTACTGATTCCGGACTCGCACGCGAACCGGCTCGCGCGAGAGGCCGACCCGCACGCCGACGTCAAGTGGGTGCTCGACGGCGGCGCGTTCATGTCGTTCATCCAGGTGGACGACGCGACGGTGGACGTTGTGTACGACCACTTCACGTTCTGCGCGAGCGTGCAGATGGCCGACTTTTTCATGATCGACTGGGGCAACATCGTCATCCGCTGGGAGCAGATGGTGCATCCGGCGCGCATGCTGCTCTGAAGGGAGTAGTAGGTCGTACTCTGAAGAACACTTGGAAAATCAAGATGACCTCCGATGGCGATGATAAGTCGTCGCGAGTTTAGTGGTTGGTTCATACGTGTGATGTGGGAAGATTATATATTATAACAGTAAGAACAATAGTGAAATCGATTTTTTAGAAACAAACAAAAGTGCTCCATGACTTTGTTCACTCGGCTCGTCCACAATTGGACGAGCCGAGCCGAGCTCTCCGGATGATTATGAGCCGAGCCCGCAATGCATGACCCCAGTCTCAGCACTTCAATAACGTTCAAAATGAAGTGCAAAGCATTTCACCTCACCTGAGAACGAGGGAGAGGACGGAAGAGCACCCGCCGTCACCGCCATACGACACCACCCTCAGCAGCAGGAGCCACCACCCAGTCCTCCACTCCACACTCGACTGCGCTCGCTCAGCTCTGGGGTCTCGTCTCGTCTGAGACCGTAGTCATCGCCAGTCAGTCGCCGCATACACTCTCTCCATCTCTCTTCATCTCTCCTCCATGAGCTCCGTCATGGCAAGAACACCTTCTCCGAACGACGCCAATGCTGGTGCCGGCAGCATCGACAGCGAGTTGCAACACCCACAGCAACTAAGCGCGAAGAGATCGCCCCACACCTCTGTGGAGGACGCGGCGACCCTGGACAAGCACCGCCGTCACCGCGAGAAGATCATGCGGTACCGCCGCAAGAAGAAGGCGACGGCGAGCGAGATGAAGCTCCAAGAGCAGTGGCTCACAGCACAGCTGCATAATATGCTGGATCTGCACGCGTTCCAGTCGCAGACGTACAGCCAACGGCAATTGCGTGAATGCAACGACGACAACATTCAGCTACAGCAGTCTCCGACTGTGATGGACGCGTTGGTGAGTGTCCTGACCGAGAAAGAGCGTTTGCATGTGGAGAACACGGCGCTGCGCCAACACATCGAGGAGTACTACAAACTTCACGAGTCGCTGGAGAAAATGCTGGTGAAAGACAGAGAAAAGCAGCACCAGGAGGACCGGAAGCGACTGCAATTTGGCTCCGGGCTGAGCAACAGTAAGCAGAGTCAAGGAGATTCTGGGTGCTGGGTCCAGTTCCTGCCGAACGAAGCGCTGTTCTACTACTCCTCGCTCGCTGAATTTGAGTGCAACGCGTACGTGACAAGAACGCTCGAGAACGTATTTGCTATGTAGTCAATCTATTTATCCGGTGGGTTTAGAGACGCGCATGCCATGACACTCTTCAGCTGGACAGCGAGTCTGCTGCTTGAGTTCGACGAGGAGACCCAGGTGTCGATAATCCGGTACGAGTTCAAGAAGACGTTCCGGAACTCGCCGCGGATGATTGAGGAGTTGATCGAGATCGAATGGCAGATTCTGCACAGTCCAGGTCTGTACCAGAGCATCCATCGCGTGCCCGTCAAGTCCAAGGTGCTGCAGCGCGTGAATGAGAGCCTGAGCGCCGTGATGTGGAACGCGCCTGACCCTGAGCAGAGTCTACGGTATTGCAACGTATCGGTGTTCTCGAAAACCGCGTACCAGAACCCCGAGGGCCGCGCGTACCAGTAGATCAGCATGACGGGCATCCCGCTTAAGAGTATTCCTCAAGAGGATGACAGTCTCACTGCGAATGGGATCGCTTCAGTACCACCGCCGCAAGTGACTACAGTGGAGGACGAACCCGTGGTGTATGTGGCCATGGGGTTTCTGTACACCACCTTCAGCCACGGAGGCCACGAACAACAACCGAGTAGAGCGGGAGTGAACGAGATCCACCTGTCATTCGGAGGTCATGTGTCGATTCTGAACGAAGAGCAGGGGCGGTTCCTCATGGTCGAGCTCGGTGGCACGTGTGTGCGGCTCAAGCATCTGCTTTTCCCGTTCCGAGTTTTGGGAGAACCGTGAGATCGGATGTGTTTCGACGGAATGTAAGCGCGCGTGGCTATTGACTTGACACCAACCCACACGCGCTGGAAGTGGAAAGCCGTGACATTAATTTATGAATCCATGTGGGGAAGTGATGCGTCACCGTGCAATCCATCCGTTGACCCAGTAGCTCATCCAGAGATCGTGGCACACTCGTAGGCGTTCACTCAATTTCTGTTTCCCAAATCTCTCTCGGGTAAACTGGTGGCACCGTGGAGGTGATCGGCTGACTGAAGTGACTAACGTCGAGGCGTGTGTGCTCTGCATGGCCTTTCCTGCAGATCCCGACCGACTCCATTTGCGTTTGTTTACTTACTACTGTGCAACGCAGGAGCGCACGTACTAAAAGAATCTGCGATTTGCAGAGTGAACACTCGAGTCCGAATCGTCTGCCTCCTCATCCTGTGCTCTCTGGCTCTTGATTTGTCTGGACTGAGGATCCCAAGCGATGGTGGATATGTACAATACAATAGTAGGTCCGAGCGCTATCCTTGATGATCTCGTGCTACAACTTTTCAGAAACAAGGGCCAGAGTCGGCTCCAAGAGCAAACCGAGAGCCGTAACGAAGGGATCTGCTTTAAGTTGAACTTGGTAGCGCCCCGCACCTCCTCTCTATGTTCTTCTACGCTGCACGAATGCTGTTGCAGAGGCTTATGAGCGTGTAATGTGTATCTTTGGGCCGCAGCGCCATGAGGACGACTGCCAGCTATCTACCTACACCCACCGGTATTATACACAGTTGCATCCAACTGCGCGGGGCAGTGGCGCTTGAGGAATGAATGTGTCCACTGTCGAGTCACATTGCGGGATTGCAAATGGAGACAATTTGTATTATCAGAGGTGCGAGCTGAATGAATGCGTTATCGCTTGCCTGGTTGGCTGTCGTCTGCTTGTGATCTCCTGACTCATAACAGTGAATCTGAGACGTTGACAAAGCTTTACCTCTCTAAATTACAATTATATCCAATATTTGAAATATAATATTGAAAATACTGTTTTAATTGGCCACACAAATACCTTTTTTTATAAACCTTGGACAAAACACATGGCTGCACTCCTGGCCCTGCTCTTGTCCCTGACTCTCGCTCTCTATCCTCCTCCCAGTTGGATTGCTGCTCTTCTCCAGGCTGTCTGCTCTGCTCTGCTCTGCTCTTCCATCACCATTGCCGTCCATTGCCTGCCGCCTCCTCACGCGATGAGAAGTGAAGAAACGGGCGTGATCCTGGCGCTCCAGCCGCTCGCTCTCATCGCCACAGATTACGCAGTAACCGCATCCTCCATTTGACTCTCCAGCGCACTCGTGGATCATCATCCTGCTAGTAGCCAGTCAGTCCAGTCAGCCATTTAGCGATTTGACCCGGCAGTGGTGAGGCAATTTGTCACGGAGGTGCTCCGTTGACAATGTCCTGGGCTCGCGACAGTGTTGTCAACGACACCAGCAGTAGCTGGGGGAGGTTCGACAATGCGAGCACGAGTAGCAGCGGCGGAGACAACTCGGGACCAAGTGACATCGGCGCCCAAACCAGCAACGACGACGAAGAAGAAACCAAAGGTGGCACTAACGAGACCGACGCGATCCAGGCCGAGCAGCAGCACTTGAAGCTCCTGGACCGGCGTCGCCGCCACCGCGAGAACATGTCCAGGTACCGACGCAAGAAGAGAGTGACTATGGGGGAGATGAAGACCCAGGAGCAGATCCTCGCGGCGCAGCTGCACAGTATGCTGGATCTGCACGCGTCCCAGTCGCAGACGTACAACTACCCCCATCAATGGGATGTAGTTGATGATGTCGACGATCAAGTTGTTGGTCATCGAAGCCGGCATGTACAGACGAGGAGACCAAGCGGCTACGACCAACTTCACCACCTCCAGCAGACGCAAGAGCAAGTACAAATCCAAGGACGAGCGCCACCGACGGCAATGGACGCGTTCGTGAACGTACTGACCGTGAAAGAAAGACTGTACGAGGAGAACGCAGTGCTGCGACGGAATGTGGAGCAGTACCACAAGTTCCACCAATTGCTACAGGAAACAATCGACGAGGAGCAAGATCAACAGGACGGCGACGCACTTTACACAGGACAGCAACTAACTTCTCAGCAGAGCAACGACAAGAAGCAGGGTCCAAAGGATCACGGTCACTGGATCCAGTTCCTGCCCAACGAAGTGCCGTTCTACTACATCCCACTCACTGAATCCGAAACGATCGCGTACGTCACCAGGACGCTCGAGAGCGTGTACGCGATGCAGACAGCCTACTTGTCCGGCGTGTACAGAGGCGCGCACGTCGTGACGCTCTTCGACTGGACAGCGAGCCTGCTGCTCGATTTCGACGAAGCCACGCAGATGCCAGTGATTCAGTACGAGTTCAAGAAGACGTTCCGGAACTCGCCACGCACGGTTGATGAGCTAGTTGAGGCCGAGTGGAGCATTCTACACAGCGCGACATACCAGAATCTCCATCGGGTGCCCGTCAAGTCCAAGGTGCTGCAGCGCGTGAACGAGAACATGAGCGTCGTGATGTGGAACGCACCGGATCCGGAGCAGAGCCTGAAGTACCGCAATCTGTCGGTGTTCTCGAAAACCGCGTATCAGAACCCCGAGGGCCACGACTGCCAGCTTGTTGGACTCACGGGCATCCCGTTCAAGGTCTCCAAAGACAGCGCAATCCCACCGCCAACGTCCGTGACGACAGTCAAAGGCGAGCCAGTGGTGTATGTGACCAGTGGGTTCATGTACACCATTTTCAGCCAACGCCCAGAGCAACAACACCACCAGCAACGACAACAAGCAGCGAATTTGGACACCGACAAAGAGATCAACGTGGCGTTTGGCGGGTACGCTCTGATCGTGAACGAAGAGCAGGGGCGGTTCCTCATGGTCGAGCTCGGCAGCACGTGCGTGCGCCTCGAGCACCTACTTTTTCCGTTCCGAGTGCTCCGATAGCAAAATATGAGCGAGACAAGTCAATAACACCGCGTGGTTCCTGGTAGTTCTTTATGAAACTGGTTCTCCTCACATGCAACCAGCCATGCAGTGTCCGAAGAATCAATTGTTTGCTGACTGATGGATCTGCTTTGATTGCCTTCGGGTGCGCACACATCCACACATGACGTATCACACACAGACACAGCGCCAATCCATCTACCACGCGTTCTCAGATATCCACGCCGAAAGCGCAATTTGACAAGTAAAGACACCATCGTTTTGTGGAGCTCCTTCAACAAAGTCAAATGAAGAAGTGAGCCGGTGGGTGGGATTTGACTGAAGAGGATGGGACGATAGAATCACCAGAGCAGGAGAGCTGCTGGTGCAGTTGCTGCTGGTTCTCGGACGCGGGATTGACTCTCTGACGAGCCCGCTGCAGATGAGTCAGACCCGCGTAGCTCTTCACATTTCGGGCAAACAGGCAGGAGCGACAGGCGCAAATCCATGGATACAAATGGATCCCTTCCATTAGTCCTTTGGCTGCTTCACTTCTGCTCGACTGGTGAGAAACGAAACGGTTTTATCGAGGTAGGTTCTACCTGGATGGATGGTTGGTTGTCAACTCGTGCAATCCGAACAAACAAAGAGACACTGAACCCACGTAGGAGGAGGAGGAAGACAAGGGGGATATGAGTGGTGCGAAGAGCAACTCGCTCGATTGGCTGCGCTTACCATTTTCCCCTGACGCTACGCCCACTGACCGACCCTCTCTCACTCTCATACTCATCCTATCGTGACTCGAATGCGATTCCTAATGTCGACATTACGTAACAGTCAAACTGCAGCCTTGGAGACCTCGCCAGTTTCACTTAACAAAGTCGTTACTGGTGGGTGGTCCAGAAGCCAAGCCAAGCCGAGCACAGCAAAACCTGATGTGTAGGGGCTTCTCGTCGCCCCTCTCGTGGTTTGGTGATGTAGCGGTGATCTGATACTCGCACCATCCATTGCTCGTTTGGCGCGTTCTTGCTGGCATCGACAATTCCGTTGTTGCCTCTGTCAGAAGTAGACTCCCCTGGGCTGCAGACAGGAGGCTCCCGCTCAATGCGAAACCCAGTCTACCCTGAGCCGAGGACTCGGAACGGGAACAGCAGGTGCTCGAGCCGCACACAAGTGCCACCGAGCTCGACCATGAGGAACCGCCCCTGCTCCTCGCTCACAGTGTCGACGCGACCGCCAAACTCGACTTCAACGTCACCATTCTCGTCGTTCGCGAACGAGGTGTACAGAAACCCGCCGTGCGTGTACACGGGGTGGCCATCATCGTCCTCTTCTTCGTCTTCATCGTTGTTTGACGCCCCCGAGTCGGTCGACGCGTCGCACGCGTGCTTCTTCCAGAACTCGTTGAGCAGCTGGAGCTCCTGCTCCTTGAAGTTCTTGAGCTGCATGCCCGTGATGGTCACAATGCCGCCGTCGCGTCCCTGGGGACTCGTGTACCGATCGCGCGTAAAGAGCGACACGTTACGGAAGCGCTGGGTCTGGTCCGGAGCCGGTGCGTTCCAGAGCCCGACGCTCATGGTGTCATCCACTCTCTGCAGGATCTGCGAGTTCACGGGCACGCGGTGAACGTTCTGGTAGAGCTTGGAGTTGTGGAGGATCATCCACTCGCCGTTGACGAGCTGGTCGACACTCATCTGAGGGTTCCGGAACGTCTTCTTGAATTGGTACCGGATCATCGTCATCTGAATGGTCTCGTCCCACTCGAACGCGAGGCGTGCAGCCCAGTCAAAGAGCTTGAGCACCTGGGAGCCGCGCGGCCCGTTGCCCGCCATGTAGCCGCACTGGTGTGCAAACACCTTCTGAAGCGTGTTGCTGGCGATCTCGCTGCACTCGTCTCGCGAAAACGGCTCGTAGTAGAACGGCGTGTCGTGCTCGAGGAATCGCACCCACATGCCCTCGCCTCGCTCCGCTCCTCCACCTTTCAGTCGCTCCTGCCGTGCGCGCGCCTCTTCCTCTTCTTCCTGCTCGCTCGCCTCATTCACCGCCTGCTGGAACTTGTGGTAATCTGCGAGGCGGTGGCGCAACATGACGTTCTCGTGGTGTAACCGCTCTTTTTGCGCCAGTACACCAACGAATTTGCTCATCGCCATTGATTGCAGTGCGATTTCCTCTTGCTGCTGATCAAGCATGGTTGCGTCTGTCACTGCTTGCTGCTGATGTTGCTGCTTGGAAATGTGCAAGTGGAGCATGTTCTGCAGTTGCTCGGCGAGGCGCTGCTCCTCGGCGCGCATTTCCTCAAAGCTCATCTTCTTCTTGCGCCGGTACCGGATCATATTCTCGCGGTGCTTGCGGCGACGCAGCAGCGCCTTGGCCGCCTGCTCCGCAACGATCGCGTCGGCCGAGCCAGACTCGACCAGGTCGCGCACGAGCTCCGAGTCCACGAGCAGGTCTTCGTCGATGTCGACGCCCCCGACAAAATCCGCTGCCGCGGCAGCCGCCGCCGCCGCCGCGACTTCGGTTGCCGCCGCGTTCCAGTGCTGTTGCTGATCCTCAATCGTGGACGTCAAGTCGTTGTATGCCCGGATGACCCCGAGCGCACTATGGATCTGCTCGTGCGCCGTGACGCTGCCAAGAGGATTCATTTGCACAAGTGAGCTCTCGGATTGAGTGGCAAGTGAATGCGTGAAGTGAAGTGAGGTAGGTAGGCAGGGAGCTCGGGCGTGGGATAGTCTCAGATGGATACCAACAGCCACCACGAATGAATATGGCCAATGCGCTGTACGGTAATGGGTGGCGGACTTTTTCGAAAGTGTCCCGAGCCAAAATTGCTTGCGTTGGAAGGCAGGCGGAGGGAGGGAACGGAGAAAGTAACGCATCCACCCTTGAGGCAACTCAAGAAGCAACGCGCGCTCTGTTCCCTCCTCTTTCCTTTCCCTCGCGCGTTTGCATGTGCATACAGTACAGTATTTCTGTTTCCTTTCCACTCCAGACAGAGCAAGCGCGCACTTGCCTAGTTCATGCTCATGCTCATCAGAGTGTCATAATTGCCGTGCAGCCATAATAATACAGAGCCGCATATCAGAATCAGTCGATGATTCAACAAGAGAGAGGAACGGAACGCAGCGAGAAAGAAAAGTGAGGAGACTTTTTCAACTGGAGGGAACGCGCAGCCTCCCTACGGTACTTTTGGACCTCTACGACAGAAAAAAGGCAACCGGAAAGCGCAGGTGACCCATTCGGGCGACCGTCCGTCCCTCCGGGCTGAACACTTAAAAAAGAGAGAGAACGCAGCCATGTTGGCTTTGGCTGCGCGAGACTGGTTGTGCCTGACCTGGGCGTAGAAACCGGCGATCAAAGACCGACCGGTGGGGATCCTCGGGCAAAAATTTCGCAGCGCGACAAACAGGAACGGAGCGCAGCTGGCCATCATGCACAGCGAGTTGAGGCTCCAGACCACCAGACGGCGAGCTGGCAAGGGGACACGTCGTCAACGGCGAGCGATGCCATGTCCGAGTTGCGCGTTGCGCAAATTAAAAAAGTGTACAGTCGGTTGGTCGTCCGCTTGTTTGCTTTGTTTTGGCTGGTTTTGTTGTTGAAACGAAATGGAGTTGATGGCCAGTTGAACCCAAACGAGCGGGTGATTTGCGGAGTTATCGATTGATTTTCTGTGCGCATCTCTCGTGACGCACCAGGATTGCGTGTGCGTGTGTGCGTGTGTGCGCGCGTTGAAGATCAGAGGCAAGGTGGGGAGATGCGAGAAGGCAAAGTGGGTACACCAGGTACCTAGAGACACAAGGCTGCGCAACTCATACTTTTGGACCGCGTTCAACAAATAACTCAGAATTGCCTCTAGACTGACAAGCAGCTCAGCTCACATCCCCCCC
>JAASGV010000787.1:0-17055 GCA_023334355.1 Globisporangium abappressorium
AACGCCCACGCCAACCCCGACCAAGACGACCGCGAAGAAGTCCGCCGCGTCCGCTGTGACGCTCGCCTCGAGCGCCGCCGTTGTGCTCGCTGCCGCTGCCGCTGCCGCTTTCTTCTAAGAGAGAGAGAGAGAGAGAGAGAGAGAGAGAGTTCGCCAGACGCTGTCGCTGACTATCCTAGTGGTCGTATCTGAATGCCACTACAGTACTCTCTTCGTGCCTCTCGTTTGAAGCGCGAGGAGCGAGATAGAGTGAATACGACTGCGGCGTTTTTGTCTTATGCATAAGTATCCATCCACAAAATACAGAGACCTAGATGCGCAAGCGTGTAGAGCCATTTCATGTCTTGTTTATGAGCACCTTGTTCTTAGTTTCTTGTACTACTGCGACTATTATTACTATAGCTTCCTGAATATTGAACAGGCAAAGAGATGATAATGATGATAAGTGAGATACTGACTCGTGGTAGTCCTACAATAACTGTGATCCTAACCTATACTGCCGGAGTGGTTTCGACAAGGATGTGGGATCGAATGGTGTACCGAAGACGTACCGCTCGATCCGTGTTTGAAGGTAACGCTGGATGGTCAATCGCTGACGGTCCAGACGCTGGTTCGTTGTGAGTTGCTTCGGCAGGCGCCAGTCGCTGGAGGGTCCGAAGCGATTCATGTTTGTCTGCATCCAGTGAAGGACGTCGTTGTCTTGAAAAGCTGCAACCACACCACTGTCGAGGCCCACCCGTGAGAAGGGGCAGATACCTGCTGGGATGGGATGTCTTCGAGTCCATTGCCAGTATCAGGCAGAGAGGAGGAGATCCTATTTCATATTTATAGTGACGAAACCCTGAAAAATGTATTTGAGGAATTCTTTTGAATTAGGCGCGTAATGTGACCAGCAACCGCCACACACTATTGATCGCGTTCTTCCTGGAGGTCCGGGGCAGGGTTCTACGCTCTACGCTGCCGAAGGAGGTCGAATAGCAGATCGTCGAGTGGATGCACGCGTGCACTCGCGAGGGCGTCGCTGTGACCGCCAAGAGGCTGCAGCACACGGCGCGAGCTGGCGGTAGAGTGCAGCGCGTTATCACAGCGTCAAAATTGATCGTGGCGTGTGGGTTTTCTAATTTAACGATCAACGAGTTATCATAACTGTTATGAGATTGAAGCAAGAAAGACTGATTCAGATCTGATAAGCGCTTGATCACATCCGAAGAAATGATGGTTCAGATCTAAATCTGAAGAAGGTTCGTGGGACCAAAACAAGCAATCGCAAAAAGGCAAAAAGCAGTCAGATTCTCGGTACATGCCTCTCTCAAGAGAGACACGAGCAAACTGCTCGGACCGATTGTATACTCCTATTTCCTTGCTCACCTGTGATCGTACCCACGAGCGTCGATTCCAGTTGGAAGTCAACTTGGTGTGGCAGAGCTTCATTTTTGAATGATCCTCCACATGGAATGTAGAAGCTATTTGGATATTGCGTGATCTCTTCACGTGCTAAACTTCCACGGATCTGAATCCTTCGCCGTCGTCACAACGTTCAATGAACGCATATGCCATTTTCTTAGATAAATATCATTTGAGCTGCTCAGAAATCAATTTGCTCAAGTCAGAGAGCGTCGAGCCACTTCATTAGGTTCTGCCATCTAGTCACCAAGTTACACTCTGCCTTCATGCCAATCATTTGACTGTACAAGATACACAAACACAAAAGCGGATAAGATCTATGGCACTGAAGGCGCCTACAAAACTCGGAACAGTTCGATCATGGCGAATACAGTGCAAAAACTTGACCTCGCCTTCATACTCGCGCATGTCGGTTTGATCACTTGGTATTTTGAGGGTTTAAAAATATAGAGATAAAACAAATCGGGGCTTGTCTACATACTCAAATCCAAATCCTTCCCAGCTTCATGCGATTGGGGAAAAGAGATAAGAGTGGCTAGCACCTTCCGCTCTTGCAATTCGCAATCAAGCTTCTTACATGAAGGCGGCGGCGGCGGCGAGCACGACGGCGCTCGACGCGAGGGTCACAGCCGAAGAAGCGGACGTGGTGGCCGATGGCGTTGGGGTCGGCACGGTCACGGACGAGGTCGACGAACCCGCCGACGAGCCGGCAGCTGGCGCCGTGGTGGTGGCGGTCGCTGGGGACGCGCTGGTGGTCGCTGGCGATGGGGTGGTCACAGTAGCGCTACCGGCCGACGAACCCGAGCCGGTCGAGGCGGTGGTGCCACTGGCACCACCGCACGCGGTCGTGAAGCTCTTGAGGAACGTGTCAAGCTGCATAGGTGGGGTCGCAATAGCGACCGTGCAGTCGCCGAGGCCGAGCGCCGTCACGTCCGTGAGCACCTGCTGGCACGCCTTGCTGGCGCAGATCTTTGGCAGGATGTCGGCGGTTGGCGCGGCAGGTGGCAGGAACGTGTAGGTCGAGTCAGTCGTGCACTGGGTGGCCGATTCGCTGCGGACGGCTGGCGCGAGCTTGAGCAGGTCGCAGTCAGCGGCGTTGACGGCGGCGATGGTGGCGACGGCGGCGGCGAGGAAGAAGGACTTCATTGTTGAGGCTGGAGGTGGTGGTGGGGTGGGGAGGTGATTGATCGCTGGAAGGCAGATTTGGAAATGAGAGAGAGGGCGGGAGGACGGCAGCTCGCCAGCGCGCGCAAAGGGCGACAAGCAAGCAAGCAAACAAGGCAAGGAGGGAGGCGGGAGAGAGGGGGGAAAGGAAAGGGAAACAAGCGGGCGTGAGCAATTCGCCACGAAGGAGGAAGGGAGAGATGGAGCAACACACAAACACACATGTGTGCATGCATGAACTTGTTTGTTGATTGGGTGGGTGAGTGGGTGTGCTGTTGTTGCAAGGGGATGCGCAGCCACCACCACTCATGCGTTGTTGCGCGGCTTGTCTCTCGACACGCAGTGTTTCGTGTCGTGATGTGATTACGGCGACAGGACCTCGCATAATGAGTGCGAAACCTGCACTTTTGAAAGGAGTCAACAAACAAGTCTGTGCTACCTGCTGGTTCGAGGTGACAAGCGAAAGGTGGCAAGACCTCCGCGAAAATGGACCTTGCCGTCAGGCAGGTGCGAGCGCACAAGGAGCCATCCGCCTCAATTGATTCTGGAGGACATATCATAGCGTGATGCACGCACAGCAAAGCCTTCAACAGCTCTGTATGCTAACACAACAGCACAAGTCTAGAGTGTATTCCGTGCTGTAAAACAAAAGAGGCAACATTTGTAACCCAAGCAAGCAAGCCGAAAACAAGTAAGCAAGATGTGCAACAGACAGCCAGAGAGACAGTAGCAGCAAGTTCAACCCGCGTCCGCAAGAAATCAACAAGCTTCAAAGATCGTTCCGCCAATGTGATCCGCCGTGCTCTGACTCTCTTCAAAATGTACTAAATCAAGAAAGATTTCAGACATCCTAATCTGCAATCTCTCTAAATTCAGTTTTTTTCAACTATTTTTCCATTCAACTGGATCCAGATCCCACCGAATATACTGACGTAGATATATCGATGTGAGTAACTTCGTGATGGGTTGCTAATCAATCAGAACCGTCCCGTTTATGCGCCCTGTGTGAGGCGACTTGCCCATCGGGAAAATCCTCCCTCACACAAAAAGTTGTTCTTCTTTTCTGCATTTCGGAACCCGTACCGACCATACAAACTGCAAGTGAAGCAAGCGAGAGCGTCACAATGTCCACGAAACTCTGGCATCTCATGTTTGGCTCCCTTCCATTTTTTACTAGAAAAATCAACAACGTCGATTTTTTTTCTGAACCTGCCGTGACTGTGAAGACATGAACAGATGCTTCAAAGGTACATGGACACTTTGTACACACTCGCATTGTTTGTGTTTGTCTAATGCTCAGAGCTCATTCTAGAATTTCAAAGAAGAATCGCCTTCGTTGTTTTGACTTGCTTGCCGGTGCAATTGCCAAACAAATATCACCACATCAGCCAGTATTACCTCCATGGCTCTTGCTTGCCACAGGTTCTTTTCTATCCACCAGACGCCTCGTTTCCATAAAATAGGGCCAACAGTTGCAGCTGAGTGTGCCAAGAGCATTGGCGAGCTGCTTGCTGCAACACCGACAAAAAGACGTCACTTCCGTTTTCGATTCTATTCTTCCATACAGTCGACAAGAGAACAGTGGAACCCTGGTGCGCTGGGGCTTCGACGGCCCTAAACCGAAACTGGACAGGCCGCACACAGTGAGAAAATAGCACCAGAACCTGTTGAAGCTGCTTGCTTGTTCAAGCAAGCTTTTACAATTGGACGACACAAAGTAAAAGGCCGAAAAGTGAAACGAGAAAAGCCATCGGCACGCAACACAACCCCACACAAGACAAGACCAGACCGAGGTATCCCTCTACAGTTGTGATAAAGAGGGTTATCACACCTCTTTATCATCGTGACTGGCATTTGATCTGAAATCACTGATCTTGGGATCCCGAATGAATTGTAGATTTATTATGTCCTTGTGAGAGACGATTGAAATTGAGCGAGCCCAACTGCGCGCGTTCGTGTGCATTTCGACTGACTGTCTGTCTGCTGTCTGTCACGCACCCGTAGACGCATCAATTCAATTCACCACACATGCTTGCGCATGTCGCTGTGGTGGTGCTCGTGAAATGGCTGAAGTGGTGCCTTGATCTGTTTGGATTGAGACGCTTTCGTGTGCACTTCAGGTGCCGGAGCTATCCTTCGTTATTCCGTCCGCCAGTCAGCAGTTTGGTTTGGCCGACCAAAGGCCGGCCGAAAGCATTTGCTGGTGGCTGGGAGAGTGGATCAACAGTACATAACGGCGGAGCGCAAGGAAGTGGTGAAAGCCCTCCCTCGTGGAGGGCAACTTCAATTTTGCGCAGGAAGGTCCAACAGCGAGGCATCTTTTTTCAAAAGAAAGTCTTTATCGTGTGAACGACCAGTTTGTACGAAGATAAAATTGGCTTGTTTGAGTGGATTATGGAATAGCTAACCTTGTTTTGGAATATTGGTGTCCTAACCTGATCCTAGCAAATCGCAAGCCTGTGAAACAGCATAAAAGGCTCTATATTTTATATGATGAGATCGAAGTTATAAGAAATGGGCAATTTGTACAACTTTACTCTATTTGAAGTCAAGTTGAAGATAAACGCCTACACTTTCGATAAAAATCGTGGTGGCAGATTCGATTCTGGCTTGCACCACGATTGAAAAGCTCTCAGAAGCTCTCTATTCAACACGCGTGCGCCAGAGCCATCCTTTGCAGAAACTACCTTTGCAGAAACTAGCGGTTGCCCACCGTGTTGGTGTTGCTGATCTTGCACAAGAGAGCGGTGGAAACGCGCCAGTGCTCCAGAGCAGAAGGCCACGGGAGCCCAATTGAAAATCACAAGACGTATGCCTGTTTCAGTATCGCTAAGGTGAGCTATTCGATATTAGTGGAGGGAGATATTACAGGACTTGTGCAGGATTTGTCGCCAGCATTTTTTTCAATCGCACTATCATCGATGCTGGTCTTCCAAGTCGCACCGGCGAGTCGTCAGTGAGAATCTTTTCTCTCTCTTCGTGGTAGGTTACCGCACTGAGACCCCCTCTTCAGCATGTACCACCATCGAAGCGCACAGCAAACACTGTTATAATATGTATCCCATCATATATGTCTGGGCACTATTGAATTTGACCCGAGTTTCTCGAGGCACACGCCGTCATGTCGATTCACTGCAAGTCGAGGAGTGAGAGTCGAAGTCGGTCGAGGCGCAGAAGCACAACGCAAAGCTGTGCTAGAGCTTTCATTGAAGTGCGATTATGGAATATGAGAGTCCAAGCAATGTAGATATATATGGTCACGAAACGAGACTTCTGATCTTGTTGATCTCTGTGATTCCGCCCACACATCGTGGGAGCGAGCCAGAGATCCCAGCTTGGGAGTCACGAAATACTACGAACAACACTCTTACTTGACGATGATGCCCGAAATCACGCCAGCGCTCGCCTTCTTTTCATCGATGGCGCTCTTCAAGCAGCATTGACGACCGTCGGGAGCATTGTTCACGAACGTGTACGCGTTGCATCCGGTCGTCTTGGTGCACTCGTCGCAGCACGTCCCCGGGTTCAAGCCGGCCACGCGCTTGAGGTCGTTGCCGTAGTAGTCAACGCCCACCGACACGATACACTGCGGCGCTGGGTTTGGGATACACTGGTGGTAGTTGACGTCCCAGGGCTGGCAGTAGTAGCCCGACGGACACTCGCCAGTGTGCTTCTTGGTGTCGCCGCACTTGGCCCAGGCAGCCACCTCAGGCTGCACGATTCTCCCCGACATGACTCCCGTCTTGGTCTGGCGACCGACAGTACTCGACTTGAGGTAGCACTGGTGGCCGTCAGGTACGTTCTTTACGAACGTGTACGCATCATAACCTGGAGTCTTCGTACATTCATCGCAACATGCGCCTAGGGTCAACCCAGTGGCGCGCTTGAGGTCGCTGCCAAAGTAGTCAACGTTCGTCTCGACCTTACACTGAGGAGCTGGCTTGGTGACACACTGGTAGAAATTCTCGTCCCAGGCTGGCAGTAGAAGCCCGAGTTGCAGCCTTTGAAGCCATTCTTGCCGTCGCGCTTGCTCCAGTTTGGCGCGCCGCGGCCGTTTATGAACACCGTGGTGTACAGGTAGCCTTTCGGGAGCAAGATCGACAGGGTACTTGGTAGCGAGTAGGCGTAGCTAAGCAGCTGACAAGCCAGCTCGTCGGGTTCCCCGCCCTCGACGAACGCGACGCAGTGTGGCTCCGCCGAGTACTGGTTGCAGCACGCGTAGTCGTCGGCCGCATTCTTCGGGTTGGTCACGATCACATCGCCATTGGCCATCGTGTTCTCCAACGGCGCGCCGCAGATGTTGACCGTGCTGGTGTAGCTTGCGGTAGTGAGGAGCGCGACTGCAAGAAGAACGATTTGATGGACCATGGTGAGGAGGACTGATGGTTTGTTTGCTGGTGGCGTTGAAGTAGACTAGCAGAGTGGGGTTGAGGGCGTTGAAGCAGGTGTGGACTTGACTTGGAAAGTTTGCAAATGCCGAATGACAGAGAGAGAACGTGTTGAAACAAAAAGCTGACCCTAGGATCAGGACTCGTCACCCCAGCGCATTTCTGCGCGAACTTGAAGTTGATCCGACTTGCTGCTCCTCCTTTCGGTGGGATTGACGCCGCCATTTGTGGCGTTGGATTTGGGGACATCTTGTGGTGCGCCATTCAGAAAAATCGACTCACCTCCTTGAAGTTTTGAAAACGAAGAGCTCCGATCCGTCGAGTACTGTACGATGCTATGGATATTGTAGCCTCTAGCCACGAGCTGATATCAGCTTGCATCTTTCCTGATTGCGAGGATGAGAATGCGCTGACAAGAATCCGTCCGACTTGACAGATAGGCAACTTATTTTTGTGGGTTTGCTGCGTCGTTTGCTTTGGGGCCGAAGTGGCAAGCATCAGGCTCGGATTGCCGCTTTTTTCAAGTCTGGGTGTGGTGACGCCTTGTCTATGCCGAAAATCAGATTTTGGTGTGTCGAGTACTAGCTGATAACAGCACGGGCTGAATGAGGAAGCACTCTTCAAGAGGAAGGATGGACTATCTATGACCTAGAGATTGGAATCGAGTTGGGTGGATGACAAACGTCGCGTCTACCTTGTGACTTGCTCTCCGAATGATCTTGCGGCGTGAGCTCTACAGTGTAGTGACCTTCGCTTGTGAGCATCCATCGCAGTATTGTGCTGAACGATTGAGTTGTGGGAATTCCCATGGAAAGGTTGGGCTCCAGGTTTTAGAGCCTACCCGAGTTGTCGGTGTGGCTTCTATTTCGACGGATAATCATATATATACCCTCTGTTACTGGCTGTACCACAAAAGGTTGAAAATTCGATAGCCGCGTGACCTAGGGACTGATGCAATCAACTCACTTTGCTTCCATTGCTTGCTTCCATTGGTCTCTTGTCCCCCGACAACCTCATATCCCGACACGCTCACAAATGAATGTCTGGGTTGTGTGAGTCATGAGTATTCGAGTTCTAAATCTGAAATTTGCTCTTCACCTCTCGAGCAGTTTCGCTCCACTCTCACGACGGCAACAACAGCAGCAGACGAGACCTGGAAATAGATGATCCCAATTCACCATTGAGCTGTTTTCCTCATTCTTTTTCTTCTCACTCACTAACGCAGCGAAGGCGATATAGAGAAGCGAGCAACCCAGCAGCACATCAAGGCTAGACACGCAGCAGCTGAGTGTGTGTGCTTTCTCGCGATGAGTAATGGGAACCCCAACTCGAGCGGCGCAGCTGGCTCCAACATGTTCAGCCCTCGCAACGGAGGAGGTGGAGGCTTGGGCAGTATCAGCAGCAACTCGCGCGGCGACAACAACTACAACCGGTACCACCTGCCGAGCAGCGGCAGCCGCACGCCGCGTGTGTTCCCCCCCGACATCGGCTCGATCCCGCTGAGCCCGTCCAAGCTCGAGAGCCCCATGTTCCGCGAGCGCGTCAACACGCTCATGCACCAGGGTGACTCATACGCGAAGAAACTCGACTTTGAGCGGCGCCGCAGCCACGAACTCGACGTGTGTCTCGCGCGATTGAGAGATCTGCACTTTGAAACCAGGAAGCGGCTCTGCAACACGACCAATGCGCAGCTGTGCGCGGCCACGAGCGAGGTCAAGTCCATCCGTACGCTCGAGAACCGCCTCGACAAAGTACTCACGCGCTACAACGAAGTGGTAAGAACGGTCACCTGTACCAAGCTCTGGCGAGGCTCTTACTTACTGTACGGTATGGTACTCACTCACCTTGCCTTGCTTTGTGTGTGTAGTGCAACGCGAACAAGAAGCTCCGCGACGAGATCCAGTCGCTTCGGCGTGAGAAAGTGCAGCAGCAGCACATCCACGAGAAGCTCGAGCGCGAGACCCACCAGAAGCAGACCGAGATCAGCAAAGTGACGAGTGCGACGCAGGGGGCGTTTGACGCGCGCGACCGCGCCAACCGGCAGGCCGAGGCGATCCGCGCGCAGCTCGCCGAGGACGGCGACGAGTTCGAGAACGGTTGGGTCGAGAAGAAAGTGCAGCTCGAGCAGGACCACGCCAGCATTCGCGATATCCCGCGGCTGCGTACACCAAAGAGCCCCGGAGGGAGGAACATCCCACCGGCTATTGGCGGCCGACCTGGAGGAGCAGGAGGCTTGCTGGGTACCAGTAGTCCTGGTGGTAGCGCTGGAGGTATCCCTGGTGGCTTCAAGCTGCTCGCGACGCCCGACGTGAAGCTCCGTGACGAGACGATGAAGAACGTGTGGCTGCTGAACGAGAAGGAGAGCGATCTGCGCCGACAGAGCGAGCGCCTCAAGTCCGTCGAGGACGGACTCACCAAGATCAAGAAGAAGACCAGCGTGAGCGACGCCGACGAGCTCGCCAAGGCGCTCATCTCCGCCGAGGAGAAGAACTTCTCGCTCTTCAACATGATCAACGAGCTCAGCACGGAGATGGAAGCGCTCGAGATCGAGAACAACGCGCTCGAGGAGCTTATCGAGCAGTGCAAGGGCTCGGGCCACAACAGCGACTCGTACCACCAGGAGCTCAAGCAACACCTGGAGGACCAGATCGAGAAGTCCAAGCAGAAAGTCGCGTTCTTTGAGTTGCGTCACGGCGAGTCCGCGGAAGCCATGGAGACCATGAAGAACGGCGCGACCAACATCTTCCACAAGGTCGGCCATAGTGACGAAGCGTTCGCGCAGCAGCTCATGTCGCACGGCGTCACGGACGTCACGATGACCAAGCTGCTGGGCATCATCGAGCAGCGCATCGGCGAGCTCGTGGACATCCACAACATCGCGACCGGTGCGCCGATGAGTCCGTTGAAGAACCCAGAGAGCATGGACGGCGCGTCGCACCTGAAGACCCCAAAGAAAAGTGGCGCTGCAGCCGGTGGAGGAGCTCACCATGCGAACATGGCGTCGACTTCCGCGTCATCGCACACCACTGGCGGCATGCCGATGCGTCCGACGCCCCCCGCAGCCGACGATTTTAACGACTCGGATAACGACGAGCAGGATGACGTCGTGCGGCCCTGCAAGATCTCCGAAATCCAGGAGAAGACCGCAGCCGCCGTGGGGAGACGAAAAGAAAAGCAGACGCGCACCAAACGATAGATACAAACAGAGACAGAGAGAAAGCAGCAGCAGCAACAAACATAATAACATCCGACAACTTGTGTAAAAGCACGAGAACCAATTTCTTACCTCACGTTTGCCACTATCGCCAAAAATCACACTCACGCCACTTCTAGTTGAGCTCCGTGTCTTGGATGTCATACTGCACGAGCAGCTTGTTGTAGTAGTCGATCACGTGGTGGTTGTACGCGCGCTTGGCCTGGTACTCGCCCGCCATGAACGAGCGCTTGAAGCCCGTGATGAGAATGCGGCGCAGCTCGTGGGGCGACAGGTCAAACGCGTCGCACGCGAGCCGCACTTCCTTGAACATGTTGGTGTGCGACACCGTGCAGTTGTCCGTGCACAGACTCACCGCGAGCTTGTTGTTGATCATCTGCCGGATCGGGTGGCTCGACACGTCCTGGTTCATCTGCGGCACCGTCTGCAGGTTGCTCGACAGACACACTTCGATGCACGTGCGCGTGTTGCCGATGTACTGCACGAGCTCGTGGCAGTACTCTTTCTTCTGCTGCTCCGAGATGTCCTTCTCGATCTCGTCGTGGTGGAACAGGTGGAACCCGTGGCCGATGCGCTCGGCGTGCAGGTCCGTGATCGCCTGGAAGATGCTCTCGGGGCCGTACCCTTCACCCGCGTGCACGGTCTTGTGCAGAAACTTCTTGTGCGCGAAATCGAACGCCTCCTTGTGGTCGTGCGCCGGGTACCCGCGCTCAGCGCCGGCGATGTCGAGCGCCACGATCGGGATGCCGTGCGTCTTCTTCGTCTCGTACGCCTGCGTGATGAGCGCCATGGACGCTAGTCCGTACAGTCGGTGCTCGTCCTCGCACTTGTGCACCTCGCAGAACTGCTTGTAGTACGGCGAGAAGTCCGCCGTGAAGAACCGCATCGCACACACGATGATGCCGTACGCGAACGGTGGCGCCAGTCCGCTACGCACGTCGTCGTCGAGCTCATTCGCCTCTTGCGTCGCGCGCTCTAGCCCGCGGTTCACGTTCAGCAGCACCTCTTCCAGCGACAGCTCACCCGGGATCGCGTTCAGCTGCGGCGCGAAGCGCGTCTCAAAGTACCGCACGCCAATCGCGTACTGGTCCTGCGCGAGCTCGTACGCGACGCGCTCGAGCGCAGACGCCTTGCGCAGCACGGCGCTGGCGTACGCGAAGCAGACGAGGTACTCCTCGAGGCTGTTATACGTCTCCTTGAAGACGCACGAGTTGAGCTCCTGGCGGTCGTACGTCGGCAGCGCCACGCCTTGCTCCTGCGCGAGCGCGATGAGCGTCTCGGGCCGCAGGCAGCCGTCCAAGTGGCAGTGCAGGTCTGTCTTGGGCACTTTGCGCAGGAACTCGTCCGGGTACCGCGCGTTCTTGGGGAACTTGCGCTTCTCGAGCGGCGCGGCGGCAGACGGTGGGGACGAAGCGGAAGACATGATGAATGGAGGGACAATGCGCTGAGACGGTAACTGGTGCTGGTGAAGGTGGAAGGGCGAATGAACTTGTGGAGGACGGTGGCGGTGGGTGCGGAAGTGGTGATGATGCGTGAATGCGAGCGTGGCTGAATGAGAAAGGAAAGGCCTTGAAGATGGCGCTCCTCACACAAAGAAAAGCTCATTTGTCCTACTGCAGACTTCATAATATATATTTGTTGCAGTTTTGTCCAAGTACTTCAAAGTGAGTTAACGGTAGTTCTTGAACATATGGAGTTATTGTGATACTAACGGTAAGGGGAGACCATTGTGATTGCAAGCGACCCAGTCCAAGCCACAGCTCCAACTGGCGATGTTCTCCAACATTCATTCCATCTTGTTTTCTTCACAAAGAAAATCGCTACAGCAAAGGAGCAGCTTACGCTAACTCGCGTGTCGATCACGATGCCTCGTCAAACGAATCCAGACTTGGCGGCCCTTGCGCTCGCTTTCAAAAGAAAGCGAGCAAACATTAATATGTGTGGAGGGACTCGCTACCCTGTTTATCTGTGGGGCGGGCGGTGTAAGCGAAGCCTTCTTCTGGTGCCCTGCCTTCTCTTGTTTCTTCGTTCGAACGTTTTTCTTCTCAGCGTGTGAAATGAAATGATTGGACGCAGTAAGTTGTCTTCCTGAGAGGACTCGAGTTCTCTACAACCTTCTCTTCCGGCTCGTAGCGCATCATGCGAGGGGTTCATTCGCTCACTCACTCGGTATGATCCTACATACAGTGAGTGAGCGAGTGAACCTCTTTCTTCGTTCTTCTTGAGCGAATCCCTTCGTTCCCAATATCTCTTCCTCAGCTAGACCCAGGGAAGGAAAACTTGGTGCAATTCATGCTCTTGAACGTAAGCTTTGTCCCGGAAATTTGTGGAGAGTGAGTTGTTGTTATCTATTACCACCACTGTAGTTCTTTTAACTATTGGTTTCGAATACAAGCTGAGAAACTGAGTAGCAAGTTCGGTATGTGCATTCTGAGGCAATTTCATACACTACACAAAGTTCCTAAAACTCAAGCCCTTATCACTTGACGAGTTAGTGTAGTTAGGTTGCTGCTTATTAACAACCTGGACGAACTGGGGTCGTTGACGTTGGGGTAGTTGGCGCCTGGGTAGTAAGCGTCGAGGTGGTTGGAACTGGGGTACCTGGGGTCGAGGTCGCTGGAACTAGGGTACCCGGGGTCTGAGTCACTGGAGCTGGCGTGACTGGCGCCTGGGTCGTCGGAGTTGGTGTGGCTGGCACCTGGGTGGTCGGAGTTGGAGTAATCGGTGCCTTGGTGGTCGGCGCTGGGATCGCATTGCACACGAGAGCTTGGCCCGAGCACACCTGGTCGTTCGTCGCACACGTATCCAGGTCCTTGACGCACAGCATCCAGCAGTTCGTTGCGCGGTGAGCGCTCACAGTGCAGCTGCAGCTCGCAGCGCAGGCTCCCGCGTCGCCGCCGTGGCTGCGGTTGCAGACCACCGTGCATCCCTCGCTCGGCGCCGCGGCGCCAGCCTTGGTGCTGCACTCGTTGAACGAGCACTCCGGGGTCGCCGACGCCACGAGCTTGCGGCCCGGCGCACACCCGATCGTCATCATGTCCACCGCCGCGTCCTGCTGCAGGAAGCGTGTGGTCGCGTTCGCGTGCTGCGCGAATGTCATCTGCGAGAGCATGCGGTGGTAGGACGGCAGCAGCGTCATCTTGCCGAACCAGGAGCGCAGCAGGCGCTCGGTGGCCGCGAGCGGCTCGATCGACGACGGCATCTGCATGCCGTGGGTCACCGCCGGCAGCTTGTCCGAGGTCTTGACCCACTTGTTGAAGCCCGTGCCAACCATCACAGTCACCTCGTCCGCCTTGAGCACCGGACGCACGCGCTGGTGGTCCTGGGTCTCGATCACGAGGCCCGAGTCGGCATCACTCGCACCGGCCGTCACGGACTCGAGGCTGTTGTCGCTCTTCACCTTGTAGAACGCCGGTGTCGGGAACACGATGAACATGCCGTCGTCCTCGTGGAGCGGCAGGGACAGGTCGTTTTGCCCAACAGCGGTGCTCAACTCGCGAGTCGCCTGCTGTGGCGCCTCATAGGCATGGAAGTGATCCAGACGCACCGCCTCGCCAAAGAGCTTGCGAGTCGACACCGCGTTCGAGTACCCGTCCTGCGTGGTGAAACCTGTGGCGTCCAGCGTGTCGGCGAGCGATGCCACGGCACGCTCCAGGATGCTCGTGAAGTCGTGGTAGATCGTGGCGTAGCCCGGGCACGCCGCCTCGGTCGCGAGCGCGCTCGTGTCCAGGTCCTGGCCGGACGCCGTGCTGATCGTGTACCGCTTCACGCCGCCGGCGAGCGTCTTGTGCAGCAGGAACTGGGCGTTCGCCTCCTTCGCCGCCACGGCGCACGCCGCCGCCTCCGACAGATACGCCTCGCGGGTCGCCGCGTACGCCGGGATGTTCTTGAGGCTGATGATGCCGTCCTTCTTGAGCGCCTCGAGCACAAGGCTCGGGTTGTTGCCCGACGTCAGCGTCGTGTAGTCGAATGAAGGCACGTCGAAGGCCGGGGCTTGCTCGGCCTGGACTGTGGCCACCGCGACGGCGGCGAGCGCGAGGCTGAGCAGGATCTTGGACGCTTGGAGAACCATTGTGAGTTGGCGGACTGTACTGCTTGAGTGGGGCGGTGCACCGGAGCTGGTAAGTTTGGGAATGAGGTTGGGAACTGGAGCAAAAAGGGCTCGAGGCGGCTCGACGGAGAAGCTGGTCGCATGGATGGCACGTGCTGCTGAGCTGCTGGGCTGCTGGGTTAGTGGGCTGGGATATAATACTAGGAGCCCTCCTCCCTCCGTGTATCGTACCGTAGTACACCAGCCAGCCCTGAAAGGTGCAAACATCTGGGTGGAAGGGCATCGCGGTGTTGAAGCGGGTTGGTTGGTGCCACTCTGCGCTTCCATATTGTTGAAATGGAAACCACTCAAGTGCACTGGGTGTGATTCGACTGTTGACTTCGCTCAGTTTGGATAGGAAATTGTTTAATGAAGAGAGAATAGTGAGAAGTGTGCTGTAGTTCATATATAATGAGACTCGATAGAAACCTGAAGCGCGGTTGCCATGGTCGCTTGGCCTGTTTGTTCTCTGACCTGACAAGCGAAACATCGAAGTGTCCGATTCGCCGTTTCAGTCGAAATCCAAGTTCATCGAGTACTGTGTGTAACCGAGGCGAATTAATACCGCAGTTCTCAACCAAAGGCGCAACTGGCGACTCGTTTTTACCAACGGATGGCGCCTAAGATTGGTTCTATCAACTGAAACAATTGGTGGCGTCAGGAGTAGGATTCCCACCGGGGGCCATGTTTCAGCCAGACAGTACTAAGTGCAGGACACTGTACTCACTCGTGTTGGGTGACGGTGGTTTGGTGCGGAGCTCTTCATTTCTATGCAAAGCGTGGGCCGTTCCCAATGTGATCCGTTCACTGTTGTGGGGCACACGCTGCGCCACAATCACCAGTAGTACTGCACTAGGCTGCAGTGAAGATCTGCGGACAGGAACAGATTGGATTGGAGCAGGCGATGGATCTGCTTATCTTGGCGTCGTGTGTGTGTGTGTGGGTGAGATTGAGTGGGTTCACAGGGTGGGTATTGTTGACGCGGCAGAACGTGGAGACGAATTTGTTGGAGAGGGGATGGGATGGGAGGGAGACCACTCTGTCCCGGTTCTGCTGTTGCCACGATCCTATTGTTGAATGGAGTGAGAGTAAGGCCTCCTCAGCGTCCTAGCGTCACAAGCGCCTTGGTGTTCTGGCTTTGTGGCTCTTGACTAACGCTTCAGTCATTGCGGACGACGTTAATTTGCAAGGTTGTTAGCATACGCGTGTGCCACTTTCGGGCATCGCGCATTTTGTATCATTGGACTGAGCTCATCGTCATTCGATGGAGGATGCCTTGAATGGCTGGCTCGCCACAGAGGCTCCGCCTCGAGGAAAGTTGGGTCTTCCCATAGTTGGTCTGCGTGGGTTTAAAAGCTGAAGCAGGACTGTCCGACTCAGAGCTACGTTGCGTTATTAGCGAAAGATACGGCAGCGACTGGACCACTTGCTCACAAACCATTCATTGTGAGTGAGTGAGTGAGCGAGTGGGAGGGGCGGCATTTGAGAAACTCAAGAGGCTCGATTGACTTGGACCAGGTGTCAACCAGCCACTGCGATGAGAGAAACGGGAAATCATCACATCTTCGCAATACAGAAGTTCGTCATCCTCACCAGCGGAAACTGACGCTTAATCCTGCATTAGTAAACTTGAAATGAGGGACAACACGGAGGAAGACGCAATAACGGAAGTTGGCAATACAGACGAAGAAAGCATTCCGCCTTGGCCCAAGCAAGAGGGACCGAATGTCACCACCTTTCGTCACGGACCGTTAGGTATCGTCCTTAATATAGGGACACCTATACAAATGCGTGGTAACTGGCTGTGACTGACGGAAGCGAACAAGGGAATGTATCTCTCGGTCCAAGATTACATGCTGGAAGGTACACAAAATCAAGTCATTCGTCTCCAAAAAAACAATGTCAATGATGTTCAGCCATCACGGTTCAATTACCTTCGTGTGCATGCAGCCGTTGCCCTGTTTGAAGCGCACTTCCACTTTCTAGACGTAGCATGGACGTTATCAGTTTACCTCGACGACGACCACGAAATACCACTGAGAAACAATCTTGTACCTTGTTCATGAGCGCTCGCCAAGTGGCGTAGTTGCTTGCCGCGTAACGGTCTGTGATAACACGGACCGTTACGTGCCGCTGTTTCGCACGGATAATAGCATTCACCTGGAGTTCCTGCTCAAAGCCCCACCAGCTCCACCAACAAAGTTGCAAGATGTGCTCCTAAACCCTCAAGAGCTCACACGCATAGCGCTGTACCGGAGCGTCGAACGGCAGTTCCACGAGACTGACCGCATGTGCCACGCAACCAACACTTCTAATGATGTGTTGTCAGTGTTCACGACCAGCAGCACGAAGCAGGACGCGGTGCTCGGCCCAACGTCCGAGTTCAAATCGAATGCACTCGTGCCGAGCAATTTCCAGCTGCTCGGGCGTCTGATGTGGACGCGTTCGATCGAACATAAGGAGCCGGCATAAGCTCAGTCCACCCAGGTACACTGAAGCTCTTTGTTGTTTCGATTTCCGATCTTGGTTGAGAACGCACACTCTAACTTTCGTTGTGGGGTAACCCTCTTTTCTTCTCTTTTGTACTACGTGAAGGCGGATTTCACACGCGACTTTCATGAGAAGCGCGTGCAGATGACGGTGCCCAGCAGAGTTGGGGGCCTCCAAGTGGACGGTGTCGTGGTCGCCTGCAAGTTCAATGAAGCGCACCGGATCGTGATCACGGCCGCCTCGGCGTACACAATGGACGACAGCGGCCTCGTGTTTCGTGAAAATGTGTGGCTCATTGTCTCTGA
>JAASGV010000788.1:0-17046 GCA_023334355.1 Globisporangium abappressorium
CGTACGAGGTCGGCAGCGTGTACATCGTTGTCGTATTCACTGCAACCCACACGCACTCACACATCCACTTGCGCTTGCGCACGTGTGTGGTGTTAGGCGTGTGTGTTGCAGTGTATGAACGAATGAGCGAGTGAAAAGCGACAGCGGGTAGTGCCATTGCCGAGAGGCGTGCATGTGTGTTTGTGGGCAGAGCTGCGAGGAAGCAAGAGTAGAACATAATCACCAGCTATATCTCCTGTATTTCCTCCTGCTCCGCGCTTCCGTGCTTCATTACTGTATCTCACAAATCTCTGTGGTTATCTGTATGGGATGTAGCGAGCCTATACGTACTAAAGTATGTACTTGCACGCGGCATGCTGTGATCAACCTACTAAATCGTGTACAGTCTAATATGAGAGCTCTGTTGAAGAGGGGAGTGGCAAGAATGATCAGCGCGGAGTCGTATTTTCTTCTCGTTCGTCTCGGTCTCCTCTGTCTGGACTTACTAGATGGGTGAAGATGGATGGGTCAAAAATCCTCGGTTCATATTTTCTGTTTGTTTATCTTGAAATGTCAACATTTCAAGCTAGTGTCCGAAATAGGACACAACCAAGAGTGCGTTGACCTCTCTCACACACAAATCTACTTTACAATTACCCTCACAGAAATCAAGAGCCTCAGGTAGCAAACCCACTACAAATAATGAGAGAGAGACAGAGAGACAGAAGCTACCTTCACTTCTTCTCCGTGGCTGCTTATGCTTATGCGACCGAGAGCTTCTTCTCGAAATTCTCTTCGTCGTCGTCGTGGAGCTTGGCCTTTGGCGGGATGCCGTTCTGGATGAGCCCGAGGAAGAAGAAGAACACGACGACCGGGATCGCGAACATGACGAACACCCACGTGTAGTCGCCCTCGAGCGTTTCCTGGGCCCACGGTGTGAAGATGTAGTTGAGGAAGCTCATGGAGAGCGACCAGAGCGCCAGGAAGCACTGCATGGAGCCGTACACCTCGGACGGGAAGCACACGATGATGTAGGCGAACTGCAGCGAGTAGAAGAACGCCTGCGCGAGCGAGTACCAGATGTACGTGATGATCTGCACCTTGAGCGAGTTGATGTTGAGGAACCCGATGAAGAGTAACACGAGCACGGACGTGGCCGCGAACGACAGGCGGAAGCCGAAGCGGTCGATGAAGATACCCACGAACGGCGTGAACAAAAACGAACTGTTGGACACGAGTGGGTGCACGTAGTTGACGTAGTCGAGCGCCATGTCGCCGTCGGCACCCGCCAGCTTGAAGATGATGTTCGGGATCGCACCACCGGCGAACGCGAACCAGGTAGACAGCCAGCCGAAGTAGAGACCGAAAAACCAGAGGTCCGGACGCTTGAGCTGCAGCTTGAGCGCCGGCCAGATGTTCTGCGGCTTGACGATCGTCGGCATCTTGCACGAGAAGCCCGAGAGCGTGTAGTGCGTGTCCATTTGGTTCAGCGAGCGCAGTGGGAAGACCACGTAGCAGACCACGAGGCACACGAGCGTGAACACCGCGTAGCCCGTGTAGAAGCCCGTGCGCGTGACGCCCTGGATCTTGAGCATCATGAACACGTAGCCCGAGGCGTTGAAGAGGCCCGAGATAGACGCGCTGAGGAAGCCCTGGCGCTTGAAGAGCTGCACAAACTGGAACGAGCAGATGTACAGACCGTAGCCGCCGATCGCGAGCATGGACGTGCCGGCGATGATCGAGTAGCCCATGCCGACGTCCGACTCACCGTACGCGATGAGCATGTGGCCCAGGAACGAGATGAGCAGCCCGAAGGTCACGCACGCGCGCGGACCGACGATGTCGAGCAGCAGACCGAACGCCGCGTTCGCGATCGATAGGCACTGGAAGCTCGTGGAGAAAATGTACTGCAGGTACACCTCCTGGCGCGCACACGTGGGGCCCTCCTGCTCGGCGTTCGGGTCACAGAGCTCGCTCCACTGGCCTTCCTCCACGAGCATCGAGTACAGAGGACCGAAGCCCAGGATGAGGCCCGCTGACATGAACGTGATGAGAACGGACACGATGCCGATGACCACCTCGCGGCTCACGCGCCAGTTGGAGAGCGAGTTCTGGATCTCGAGCTCCTCGTTGATCTTGGCGTACTGGGTCGCGGTCGGCGTGCCCACGACCTCCCGGGTCGGTGTGAGCGGGACGTCCATCGTAGCTTAGGAGCGATGGAAGACAGAGAACGGGACGGAGACTTGAGCACGACGAAGCGAGTTTGGGAATGAGGTGACTAACGGTGCGGGAACATGAGCTGGCTGGCGAGTTGGCTCGGCAGGAGAGCTCTCTTGGGTGCCAAGAGCTACAGTATCAAGACGGGTTGACACCTGCTGCGGCGGGACCGTGATGGATGGGTGGGCTGGCCCTGTACCGTAGGCTCACCGCACGAGATTCTGTGAGTGAGAGCGAGCGAGCGAGCGAGCCATCCGCCGCTCGGGACGGATGACCTGACGCCAAACAGGTGGGAGGGGCAAGCGAGCGTGAGTGAGTTGATTAGCGGCGACACATCCTCAAAAGTGGCAGAACCTCTGTAAAGCGATGATCGATTTTGGCGAGAGGAGGATGAGTTTTGACAAGCGAGGTTAGCTATTCAAGGATAGAAATATTTTCTAACTATCTATAGATGTATTCTTGACCAAAGCGGTTACATGGTTTTTAAGCTCATTTTGTTTCTATACACTGAAATATTTTGCAATTGAGAACCAGCAAATGGAAATAAAGAAGGTCACGCTTACGATATCCAGCATTGCTTACGTGACGAAAAGGGACTCCGGTTGACTTTTCATCGCTCTCGACCAATGGAGCCTGGCATTCTGAACCAGAAAACCAGCCTCGTCTTCACTTTTCCCGCTCTGCAATATCCCAAATTAACGTTAGTTTTACTAACAGTACCGCTGGTGAGCGATCTGTGCATTCTAAGAAGTTGATAAGGTGCTCTTTCTCAACAGCCTTCGAAGGCTTTAAAGCAGCAGCCTAGACAAATAGGCTTAAAAAGCTATCGACCTATTGTCGATTCCTGGTTGAAAAGCTACTTGTCGACCATGTCGAAGTTGCAAAAGCTCAACGTCGAAGTTGCGCGCTTAAGATCACAACTCACGAGATTACTCGCCACTCTTGAGACACAGGAACAGAAACTGAAGTGCCAACCGATAGAAAAAGGGAGCTTTTGACTTTTTTTACTGTTGGCGGTGCCGCTGTTCTCGTCTGGTGTGCCGTCACAATCGCAAAAAGGCTCGTTTCTGTCATCAATGCTTGTCTCAATGTGTGTGCTTTTGTTGTCTGGACGTTTTTGACTCCATTTTGACACACACACAGCACACACCTCCCCCAAAAAAAGAATCAAGTCCATCAGAGGAATATTGTAGCGAAACAGATCCACCAAATGCTGGATCTGCGCGTCAAATAGCGCCAGCAAAGAAGCAGAACTTCTTTACACACACACCCGATTCCAGTTGGTTATATTAGCGAGACTTGGCTGCTTAAGCCGAGCTCTTTAAAACAACAGTTGAGCACTGGCTCGACTGTCACCTCAATTGTAATCGCGCTGCAAAGCCCTAGAGGTCCTCAAAGCTTTGCTTTGAGCAAGTCCAAGGCCGCACTCATCACGAGGGGCCGGCTGGACCTTGAAGCGAGCGTGATAGCTTTATTTGGGTTCTGAGACGAAGGATGAGTGTGAGTGAGTGTGGGGGTTTGACAGGCGAGCCTTCACCACGCAACCCGCATCATCTGCCGCGTTCCCCGAGCCAGTCGTTCGGTCGGAGCGAGAGTGTGTGTGCAACTTCGCAACTTCACAACTTCGAGGTGCAGGTTGGGATCAGAGACGGGCCATGTTCGCACCTGACAACTGGACCACCAGGATAAAGCGTTTTGATTGGCTCATTCTGCCGATGATGCGCGGTGCTTCGATCGCCAGCTGGTTTCGTGGTGGTAAGGATTCCAAAGTGCACCACTATCGTGAAATTTGACGAACCAAGTCTCCGGATTTTAACATCGGAATGTGATATTTCATGGTTCAAGACCAGCGTGAATCTTGTTGCCTAGGGATTCAAGCAACTATCGAGGGTTTCCAGTGTGAGGTTTCCTGTTTGGCTTCTGCTGGGGATTTTTTTTCCTGAGGGGAGGCCTGATGGCAGCTGGCAGGTTGCCCACTCTTCACCGAAACGAAGAGGTTCTTTCGGGCATTTCGATGGATTTTGGGTTAGTCGCCACCACTTCACACTGCGGCGTTTGCCAAGTGCCTCACCATCAAAGCGTGAGACGGCGCGGCGCTTCGAATCTCTTGGTGTAAGTCGCTTTGGGCACACACGAGCGGAGACTTGTCATGTTCTGGTGGCGAAGGACACGAAATGAAGGTGATGGATGGAGGGTCCTTCCCGCTCGTCGTCGGCTGGTGACTGGATCCGGTCCGATGTGTCAAAGGCGTCTCGGTGTATCACCATGATTGATAGGATGAGGACCAATGTACAAAACGAAAGTCTTCTCTTCACACAAAGCAAATGAAAAAGATTGGCGGTGTCATGTTAATGTTTTCATTGGTTCCAACTTCGACGTTGAAGTTGCACTGGCTTCCTAAAACCTCACTTTTACGGGCTAACAAGTTGTTTTATGACATCATCTCAGAATTAGCCGTAATTCAACGCACACTTTCCAGCCAGCCAATTCGGATTGGGCTTGGATGTCCTGCCACCAACCTGGCAATGGTCCTCGTCAACACTGTACAAAAAAGAAAAGAACACTTGGGTCGACGCTTCGTAGCCTCAGCTCCCAGTCGTGACGACTTGATCGCTCTTTACTCGCCTATGATACCGGTAGCGTATAAAGCCTGTTCGTTTCTAGCGAGCCTTGATACTTCGGTATCTCTCTGCACCAAGCGAATCGACAGCATGTCGATCCAAAGCTCAACAACTCGCTCGCTGACTGGCCATCGCATTCCCAACCAGCCTGGAATGCTGAAATCTTCGCGCTTCGTCTTCAAACCTCAAATCTGAATTCTGTGCCGTACACATTGGCTTTTCTATGAGAGGAGGGGTGTAGGATCCCTCAGAATCAGGACACCACCACACCCAACAGCGTTGTCTCTGCTTTCCCGCCATTTTCCTTTTCTTCAACGCTCGTGATTCGAAGACCGAAGTCAACGAGAGCGATGAAGATCACGAGACCCAGCTTCGCTTACCGAGTCTCTGGACGAAACCCCTTGTTGTTGGGTGAGGGATCGTTCGTCCACATTGAAGCTCGCTGGTCGCTCTTTGCGCACCAGTAGCTTCAACGTCAACGTGTGGATTCGTATGGGTGGTAGTGAACACCCCTCGTAACTAAATCCACTGGTTCACTGCTACATGTAGGTAGGTAAGGTACAGAAAACTGGTGGTTTCTATTGGAGGTTTACCATACACAAAGCCAGAAACCTAGGGGCTGTTGTTAAGCCACAGATACCTTGGCGCTCTTCTCCGTGAGCTCCTGGTCGTCCTTCTCCGACTTGGACGCGGCGCCGCGGTGGATGAGGCCGATGAAGAGGTAGAAGACCGCGACCGGGATCGCGAACATGACAAAGACCCACGTGTAGTCGCCATGGAGGGTGTTCTGAGCCCACGGATTGAACGCGTAGTTGAGCAGCCCCGTGAAGAACGACCAGAGCGCCAGGAAACACTGGAGCGAGCCGTACACCTCGGGCGGAAAGCACACGATGATGTAGGCGAACTGCAGCGAGTAGAAGAACGCCTGCGAGAGCGCGTACCAGATCAGCGTGATGATCTGCACGTGCAGCGACTCGATGTTGAGGAACCCGATGAACAGGTGCACGAGCACGGCCGTAGCCGCGAACGTGAAGCGGAAGCCCAGGCGGTCGATCACGAGCCCTACGAGCGGCGTGAACACGAACGAGCTGTTGCCGATGAGCGGTACAAGGTAGTTCACGTAGAGGTCCGCGGTGTCCACGTCGTCCCCGGCGAGTTTGTAGACAATGTTGGGGATCGCGCCGCCGGAGAACGCGAACCAGGTGGAGATCCAGCCAAAGTAGACGCCGAAGAACCAGAGGTCCGGACGCTTGAACTGCTCCTTGAGCACCGGCCAGGTCGAGTTCGGCTTGACGAACGCCGGCGTGCGCCAGCCAAAGCCTGAGAGCGTGTACTGCTTGCTCACTTCGGAGTTCGGACGGAGCGGGTAGGTCACCCAGGCGATGAGCATGCACACGAGCGAGAAGACCGCGTAGAAGAGGAAGAAGCCCTTGCGCGTGATGCCGTGGATGTGTAGCAGCATGAACACATAGCCGGCGGCGTTGAAGAGGCCCGAGATCGTGCTCGTGACGAAGCCCGGACGGTCGAAGAGCTGCACGAACTGGAACGAGCAGATGTAGACCGAGTAGCCGCCGATGCCCAGGCACGAGTAGCCGACGATGATCGAGATGCCCTTGCCGACCGTCGACTCGCCGTACGCGAGCATGATGTTGCCCATGAACGTGATCTACATACATGTGAGGTGACAAATGAATGAATGGTCAGGAATGCGTTTTACGCTCAAGAGCTCATGTAGCTTGCATGGATGGATTCACTTACAAGGAAGCCGATCATGACACAGAGACGTGGGCCGATGATGTCGAGCAGGAAGCCGAAAAGAGCATTCGCGAGACTCAGACACAGGAAACTGGTCGAGAAGATGTACTGGAGCCACACCTCCTGGTCGGCGCACGTGACGCCCGCAATCTCGTCGTCGGTGCCACAGAGCTCGCTCCATTGGCCCTCGCCGACCAGCAGCGAGTAGAGCGGACCGAAGCCAAGGATCAGGCCGCCCGACATGAATGTGATGAGGAACACCGCGATGAGCAAGATAGTCAGGCGGCTGACGCGCCAGTTGGACATGGCGTTCTGGATCTGCAGCGTCTCGCTGACCTCGGCGCCATCCTTGTTCAGGTGCACGTACGCCACCGAGCTGCTCTGCGGTGTCGTGGGCGTGAGTGGGACCTCCATGCTGACTGGAATCTCGATCTGCTGAGGGAAGGAGAGAAGAGGACGAAGCACTTGAGCGCCAACACGAAGATTGAGTTGTGAGAGCGCTCTTCAGACGAGGGGCGGCGGCGGTGGAGGTACAACGGGGGGAAAGGCGCTGAGGTGGGGTGATCCGATTAATTCGACTTGATGTCGAAGTTGAGTGGAGCCAGTCTCCCGATCTGGGTGGCCGTTCTCAAATGGTACTCTACCTTTTATTATAGGTAGATAGATTTATGAAGGCTGTTTACATATCTAAATCAAGATGAACTGTTTTATGTAGATAAAGAGAAACAATTAGAATGAGTATGTTCACTTTTGACCACCTTATATAATGGGTGTATTGTGTGAAAAGGCATGCTCAATACAATGTGTGTGCTATTTTTGGTATAAATAATAAGAAGGTTTTTAAAGTTGTAGCGAGATAGATGCGGCATTCGAACAAACCTGCTGGGTTGTTTGACTGGCCCAGGAGGCGGAATGCATAATTTGGAGCAGACATCATCAAAGCGCTCAAAACGGTTGCAAGGTGACGCTGATCATAATCTCACATCGCTCTTCAGTCATTCCCACTCTCCGTTTCCGTGCAGTCGCGATGGCAAGCATGAGGGAGTGCGTCGTGGAAGTTTGTCGAGGTGTGGATGGTTGATGATGAAATCTCACAGGCGTCTCACTGTTACTAATTTCTGTCTCTGGTTGTGGTCGAGTTCACGTTTAACGATAGCCGTTTCCCAATCATTAATAGGGAGTTTTAATACAGAACTGCTTCAGTACAAGGTACAAGTACCTCCAGAACCTTTGTCAGCTCGTTCATTTTGCGCAGGTGGGCAGATCTTCTATTCGTGTGGATACAGGAACCAGGATTTAGCGCATGTACCTGTCGGGACATGGAGAACTTTGCCTCAGGCACATTGCGAGGCACAAGGACAGCTGAAGGCTCGAGACAGCGAGAGAGCTCTCGATGGTCGTCGTGATGAAAGGAACCAACTCGCAGCGTGATGATCAAAATCTTCGAGGAGCTTGTTGCTCTTCTTTTTTCACCAGGGGATCTGATTGGCTGGTCGAGGGCGTGATGCATGACGCGGCACCGCTCCGAGATTTGCCAAAATAATCGACGTTGAAGCCGGTTTTGCGCCAACTGTGAGCTGGTAAAGAGTGCGATGCAATCGAGGCGTATGGAAGGTCGCAAAGATTACTCGTCCGCACATGGCAATCCGTGATCGCGACATTCGTTGTTGCCCAAGATGTATCACGGTCTAAGCTGGCTCTGGTGTCGAGATTGTTGGGACGAGTTCTTGTAGTCCTCGTCGTGTTTGACGAAGGCGTCCCCGTGGCGACTTATGCTACTGAGTACTTTGATACTACAAAGTGCTGAGCTAAATGATTCCCAAGGTGAGATGCGGCAACTGAAGGGGAGGTTTTTCGGTTAGGAATGCGAGTGAAGCGCTGTTTGTTTGGTCCACACGGTCGAAGAAGAGAAGAGCGATCTCGAAGTGACGCGACGGTGTGCAGTGCGAGTGTCAAACGAGGAGAGGAGTCTCTCGTGTGAATGCGTGCACACAGGGAGACGTCAGCGGAGTTGCCTCTCCCCCATGCATGTGTGCACGGAGTGGCTGCGCAAACACAAGGATGGGAGAATTCTGAAGCTAAAGCATCGCCGCCAAACGGGCTCTCGCTGACAACTCAACCGGGTCAGTCTGACTGACAGACTTCGGACGCGAGACATCGACACACTGCCAATCGTCGATGTGAGTAAAGTGGCATTTCATTTCATCCTCGTTCGCTGTGAGCGGAACACCTCAACAATGCGTGGGGAAAGATAGTTTTTCAGATATCACCAGGGATATCAGATGACAGAGCGGGTGGTACTGTAGCTCCTCTATTGAAGCCCAACTAGTCCTCTATACAGAAGACGAAATGTCATGTATGGAGAATACATAGTACGTAGTAATTTGTTTTTATCTCCAGCCCACCCAATTCCAATTTGCTTCATATTGGATCTGCTTATGCATTGGAATCCAGAGCCAATGGTTGCCTGTCAGTCGAAGCAATGTATAAAATCACTACATTCCAATTCATAAATGGAGAAAACATACGTAAAATTGTAAAGTGTGCTCGTACCTAAACGGGATCAAGCCGCGTGGACAAACCTGGGAACACACCAAAAGCAACCAAAGGGAAGATGGCGCCACACGAGAAGCTCGCGAAGCTGAGCGACGCGATCCTCGCGCGCGTGCCCGCGACTGCGCCGCGCCGCGTCGACATTGATCTGCTCAGCAGCACCACTGGCAGCAGCCAACACCACCACAGCAATGACACACACTCGATCGCTGCAGATACAGACGACACCGTAATCGAGCAAGAAGAGCGCGAGCTGGAGCGCCGCGTGGGGAAGGCGCTAGACTGGGAGCGCGTCTCACAGGCGCTGCGCTCGCTGCACACAGAGACGCAAGAGGAGTTTGCGGCCTCGAGCGCGCAGCTGGAGGCGCTTGACGTGCAGATGCAGCAGCAGCTGCAGGCGCTCACCACCAAGGATGACAGTGGGTCGGGGGTCGACGAGCAGATCCAGACGATCCACTTTGACGTGAACGACCTGCTGGCCGAGCTGCGCGACTCGGAAGAGCACTTCTGCAGTGTCTCGGAGCTCGTCGCTCCTGCGAAGCGCAAACTGGAGCGTCTGGAAGCCCGTGAAGCGTACTTGAACGCGGCGCTCGAGGTTGAAAAGCGCAGTCAGCACGCGAAGAAGCACGCGATCCAGGCGACGAGTGAGGCGCTGACCGCGTTCCAGGAGTTTACGAGTTTTGTGGCCGCGTTGCCGCTCGAGTACACGCATATTCGGGTATGTAGCTGCCTTGGTTTGTATGATACTTGGATGGCTTCAAGGTATGGAGTGTCTGTCCTAAAATGTCCTAAATGTGCTGTGTGCGTATTTGAAATTGGTTAGAGTGAAGCGGAGCGCCGGATCGCCGCGCTGACCCAGGACCTGAAGATTTTCGCGCTCGAGAAGCTGCAGAGCGCACAGGAGAACGTCGGGTGGCCGGCAGAGCTCACAAACAAGGACATTGAGAGCAAGGTATCAGCCAGATTGTCATCAGGTGTGCTCGTAAATCCTGCTCATGATCTGTGTATTCTTGTTGTTCCATAGGAAGCAGAAGTCAATGAAGTCGGCCGTGCGTTCTACTATTTGTTGATGCTGCAGCTCAGTCAACAGAGCGCCAGTGGCAGTAAACAGGATGCTGGCTCGGCGGATTCTCACCAAGGCGACAACAGTGAGCTCTGGGCAATGCAGACCCTGCTGGACGCGATCCTCGTGCGCTTCAGGTACCATTTCGAACGCGCTGAAAGTCAGACGAACCGCTTGGCCAAGCCCGAGTGGGTTTTCAGCCACATCCTGACCCAAGTGCGAGAGCACGCGCCGTTTCTCGAGCGTGTAATCAACCCAGAGTTGGAGAAGCAGAGCGCGCACTTGGTGTGTTGTGACGCGCAAGTGCTGCTGTTACGAGGACTGATTCGAGCCGCGCACCGCAAGCTGCGCAAGGAGATCCCAAGTCTCATCTCAGTAAGTACAAACGATAGACTACGAGGCTTTGATTTATTATTGACCGCTTTGGCTCACTGACGAAATTCTCTGTGTGACCATTAGCAAAAGGCGCTGTTCTGCCACACGCTCGACGAGGTTCTGCTCTTTGAGCAGGCGATCGACGACGAGTTCGGGTACTCGACGTACGCAAACTCGAACAGGAAGGTGTTCCCACGCTGTGTGGACGTGTTTACCGAGCAGATGAGCGTCTTCATTGCGTGGACGAGCGTCGACGTGGACTACGCCAAGCACATGCTGTTGGACGTCATCTTTGAAGACAGGAAGAAAGCCTGGGCGATCTCTGGTGCCGAGGACTTGGCCGGGGATTATTCTATGGACATGGACGATTTCGAGCGCAGTGTGCCCCGTGGCGTGCTGCATTTCACGTCGCTGCTTGATTTCATGTGCCGCAGGTTCACATTCATGGCGAGCGAAGAGCATCGGTTCCTGTATCTCACGCAGGTGCACCACCTGCTGCTCAAGGACATGCTGCGCGAGTGTGAGAGCCAAGCGCGAGCGATCAACGTGCATGGCGCGATGAGCAATCAATCGGTGGCTGCGATTGACGATCTCTGTGTCGTGATCAATGCCGTGCAGTACATTCTCCACTTGCTCTCGGCGTGGGAGCAGAGCAGCGTGTTCATCGAGCTCACGAAGAAAGTGGTGCAGTCGGAGAAATCGCGGAGCCAGGTACTGAAGATCCACATCGAGTATTCCAAGTCGATGCTGAAGAATGCCGCACAGGCTGCATCCAATGCGGTTCTCACTCGAGAAGAAGCCGTCGCCGTGCGTCAGGCGATCGCAGGTCCGGGAAGTTTGATTGGACCCACCGCGGCGTTCTCTGCGGCGTACTCGGTTGGCTCCAAGACCATGCGGAGTTTGCTCGGACGCTCAGAGAATGCCACTGCTGATGATGCGACGCATCGTGGCGACGGCGTTGAGGAGGCGAAGGCTGCTGGCTCAGTAATACCCGAGGAAGAACCCGTTGCTGCTGTTGACAATGAAGAGGAGCTGATCTTTTCGCGCTCCATTTTCGAGCGTCAGATCGTGGAGTTCAAGTCACTTCTCCAGCGGTTGCAGCACAGTGTTGTGGATGTGGTTCTCTCGGCGTTCCAGCGAGAAATTAGGGCGTACAAGCAAAGGTAACGAAGGATCTACCGCTGGTTTGTCCGCTGTGAAAAGTGTTCTAACTGGCATGGGCTTTGTGTTGTGTGCTTTCAGTTTGTTTTCAGATGCGGCGGGCTCAATGCAAGTGGACAGCGAGTTGTTCCAAAATGTATCGCCAGAGATCAGAACCAGCTTCACGTTCTTGAATCACGTGCTCACAGTCGCCAAGCAGGTTCTCGTCGCTGAATGCAAGTCCCAGCTTGCAAAAAGCCTTGCGAGTGCGCTGGACGAGCTCTTCTTCGAGGTTGTTGTCATGCGCTCACTGAGCGATTCGTACTCCAGTCAGGCCACCGACCACAATCTGACACTGCACGCAAGAAAGCAATTCGAGTTCGACATGTCCACTTTGACGCTGGTGCTGGAGCGCTTCGTGCCAAAGTCGAAAAAATATTTGCGCAAAACCTCGGATCTGACGCATCTGTTTGCGTTGGAGCCGTCAAAACTGAAGGAAATCCGCAATGCGGTGATGGACGAGAACGAGCTGAACGACGTGGGCGACATGGAGCAGATCACGACGATGCTCGAGGTCTGTAAGATCTTCACGATGACCCCCGAGCAGGTGCTGCTGGTGTGCGACCAGATCCTTTGATTGACGAGTTTGTTTGGAAAGTACTCGAAGATAAATGAATGTCAAAACCAGGATTCCGGGTGGGTAGATGAAAAGTGAGGAGCAGACAGATTAATAACAGTTTGCTCCCAGCCAGCCGAGCAAGACGGGCGAGGAATGAAAACGTATCACGCTCACAGGATTACTTCCGAAAAGCAATGGCGATCGGCAGTCGTGTTGCTATTGTAACACGGAAAATGGCGCTTCGACCCCCATAGTTAATGGATTTGAAAAGCCTCCCTTGGAGGTATACGCAGGCATTGCCATTTGAAAGTAGGAGCATCGAATGAATAGACGCTGCGTGGGAAGCGCGGTTTGTAGCCAATTGTTTCTGGATCGCGAGAGCGCTGTGACACATGCAGGTCTTCGTCACCAAAGCAACCTGCCCCATGCATTTATGTTAATGCCCACCTCGACGAGATAATAACCGTGGTGGTCAAGACAATACGCATGCAAACCGCGAAATACTGCCGAACGACTTTGAAAGACCTCGGTGCCACGTGCAACCAGCAGCAGGAACGACCTCCAAAGGCACCTTTAGTCCCTTGAATATAAGAGCTGTTCTTCTTCGTATAACAAAAATACGTCGAATATAAGAACTATTTTTCTAACCTTGTGTATGAGGGGTTATCACGGACGAATGCGCACACTCCCTTCCCTTACAAAGAAATAGAAGACCGCCAGTCTGAAACCAACTGGGTCCAGTTGTATGCCAAGTTTACTTACCAAATGCAACAGGCCTAATTGTTTACACCTTAGGCCAATTTACTTAGACGACCTTCGAACTTCTTTTGGCCTTCTTTTAGCCTTTTAGCCCACTAAACATGCGCTTCAGTCGTGGTTTGAATCGTAAGGCGTGCGCCATTCACAAAGTATCTCTAAAATATCTCTTGACACGAGCATGCCTCGAAGATTGCTGGAGCGTTTGTTCACATTGGTCGCGTGGTGGCGGTAATTTTTGTTCAGTGGTAGAGGAAACTTATAGCACGATGCATGCCAATCACTTTACACAGCTGTCGTGGGTTTGATGACTCAGACTCCTTACACGGGGCTTTAATACAAATAGTAGTCCGCCTCACATCAGAACCATACTAACTTTAGTATACAAGTCACCAAAGCCCCTTCCCACTTTCTGAACTTGTCCATGCTCAGGATTAAACCAACAATAACAGAACGAAGCAAAGCACATCGCAAACAGCAGGCACTTTCCACACAGATACGCCTCTCGCCACGATGAACAAACGTCAACCGCCTCCACCTCCTCTCCTCCCATTCAGCCAGCAGCAAACGCAACAGACCATGCGTGCTGCTGCTGCTGGTGGCAGTGACTCGGGGCTCGAGTCTTCGCTGCTGCTGAGCTCTTCAGGCGCTGCTAGTTCTGCTGCTGCAGGACTCCCATTCCCACTGCCGCCCGTACAGGTGCTGCCGCTGCACGTGCATCTCCAGCAGCAGCAACAGCATCCGCTGCACGTGCATCTCCAGCAGCAGCAACAGCATCCGCTGATGGTACTGATTCCCCCACCACCGCCTCCACAGCCACAGCCAATCCGCCGGAAGCGCTTATTGCCACGGATAGTGGCGCTTGATGGTGGCGCTGTCGCTGGTGGTCACACAACCGACAGCTACGTGCACGCAGTGGCACCGCCGACGCCGGTGACTCGTTCCACATCGGGCGTGTCATCAGCGTCCAGCGCGCGCTCGGTTACAGATGCAGTGTCGACCATGACCGTCACGGGCGGCAGCTCCTCTCGTTCCGAAGTGAATGCACCTGGACCGGTTGACGCAAAAACTAGCGCCGCCAAACAGAAACCGCCCAAGAAGCGCATCCGCATCAAGACTGATCGACGCCGCGAGCAGTGCCGCGTAAACCAGGCGCGGTATCGCAGCAAGCAGCGCGGAGAAGCCGTGGTCCTGGAAGAGCGCGTCGAGGAACTTCGCGCGGAGGTCAGCGAGTTAGAGCGCCAGCGCTATGTTCGGAACCATGTTAGCAATAGCAGCTCCAATGAAGCGTCGATGCGCGTTGTGAGAGAGTACTTCCGGTACTTTCGACACGGACTATCGCAAAAAGAAGTACCAGCTAATCAGCCATCTCAGACTGTCCCTGAAGCTCAGCAGATCGCATTCCTCCGCTCAGTGATGACACCAGATCTCCAATTTGGAGATGTCCGAGGCGTTGATGCGCTCATTGAGCAATGGCGACTGTACTCACGGTTCTACGGCGACCTCTCGTTCACATTAGAGAGTGTGTTTAGTGTCCAGAACGCGTCGCTGGACGACCGAGTGAGCTACACGATCCACACAGCAGCCACGCTCATTGCCACCATCACGCAGACGACGATCGAGCGCGTGTTCCCGCATTTGGAGACGCTCGAGCGACTCAAGAGCAAGCTTGTGGGCAAAAGAGTCGTGCTCCCGTGCACGCTGGAGTTTGCGTTTGACGAGTTCCACAAAGTGCAGTTGCTGACGTGCTCTGCGGAGTACGCTGCGTCGCTACAAGTGGTTCTGGGGAATGTGCGCGACGTGGCGGTTGTTCTAGAGAATGCGTGGATCCAGCACGACTTCTTTCTGGTGAGCGAAGGCGAGCGAATAGCGTAAGTGGGCTGCTCTTCCTCCATTAATTCATTTATGCGGGCCACCCAGCCTCAAAATTGTCTCGAGATGTATGAAACGTGTGGTGCCCCAAGTGTCATCGAATAGAGCGCTTTTTGAGACAACATCCTGGGTCTTCGACCAAATTGGTTTTGTTTGTCCAGATTGTTGAGATAACAGCACCGAATGTCGAACAGTATAATGGGGACAGAAGTCACCAGCGAATTCGTCGTGGGCACGTTGACTACTCAGAGCCAACCAGTCCTACGCTTTTCTCTTCGGTAATTCCGTTTCGACGTCGTTCAGGTTGTCTACTTTGCTGGGATTTTTGTTTTGTTTTCGCTGGAGCTTCTTCTGTTTCGAAAGTAGTAGTGAGTAAAGGTGTTGATTCTTCAAGCACATTTGAGCTTCATAACGGGTATTCATTCAAAAGCTTTCAACTGGGAAAGTCCTCCGGTTAATTTCAACTTTGGTGTCTTTCCAAGTTGCCGCATCTTCACCTGTCCTCGGGAGTGTCAAACAGAAAAAGGTTCTTGAAGAGGGTTGATCGAGTACATAATACGTCTGAGACCTCCAGTATATTAACTGGAGGTCTCAGGCGAACAACTGATAACTTCATTGGTGAAAAAGGCCCATCGAGTTCCTTCTCGCCAAGCAAAAGTAGGTTTTTCCATTGTACTTCGAAGTAGGCATGTTACCTTCGTAGGTAAATGCCAATGATCATATCGGTGCAACCCGCTTCTCGAAAAAGAAAATTTCAGTTCGAGCCTTCGAAGTCGATTCAGCGTTGATTTTTGCCGCTGCACTGGTACCTTGATCTTGTGTGCTTGCGCGATATGCTGCAATTGTAACTCATTAAAGCGTTCGAGCTTTCAATCTTGTACACTAAAACTTGCCTGTTTTCGGTACCTGGGTCGGCGTTTCGATACTGTGGGGGCTCTCTAGCTCTAAATCCGTGGTTCGGCTGAGTTTATTGTCGAGCTTTGTTGGTTCTAAGGAGCCGCAGCTTCTTTATAGCCCATGACACACGATGAATCTGGATTTCTCAAGTGCGATAGCAGACACTTGCCCTCGCTTTGGAAATTTTGCGCGTATTCGGGTCAGGAGAAGTGTGATCTCAACGAAAACTCGATCAGGAGGTGTTGAATTCCCTCGAGGATGATGCAACGCGGGAATTGGGTGACTCGAGGGTTTTCAGGATCACCTCGCTTTTAATAAAGTAGAGTAAAGAGAGCGAATGGTGATTTGTGAAGCCTGGTTGCATGCATGATGTTTGGCGTTGTAAGCCAAAACCCCAAAAAGTAGCCCTCAAGTCATCTGGAACGGATAAATCACACTTCAGCGTCGGCAATCGCTCTGTGGCTCGGCCAAGCTACAAAGAGAAAACACACCAGTCAGTACGGTCTAGTGTTTGATAAATATGCATAAAAACTCCATGATTGTCGGTAAATCTCGTTGTGTCAGCTCGTCGTGGTGGGTCAGTCCACCGATTTCTCCATGCTTGTAAGCCAGAAACGCTACATACAAGTCTATTCGAGCCCACACACTTGCAGCCACAGCAGTAATGAAGCTGTAGCAGCCTCAATGCTGCGTTTGTACTGAGAATCAGTAAACGATTCTCGAATTCAAATCTCGAATTGAACAAACCAATACACGCACGTACATTGAAGAGAAAATCTTCATTTCGAGGTGGTTCCCACGCAGCAGCAGTTCATTTTTGAGCCCAACACCAACGCGAACGATGCGCGGAAGCCCAAAGGCACTAGCAGTATGTGTTGTAGAGAGCAAATGGCGAACTGAGCTTGTTAAAAAAATGTCCAAGGCGCTTGAGCTCTCAAGATCACCGACAAAGCGGGTGTACCTATACTGACCATCACTCCTGTTTGTCAAAAGTCGATCCAGTCAATTGCTCACTGCTGATTGGCTAACGAGTGTACCCATTTGGGGTGACGTGTAGCTACAGACAATACTCTCAAATTGATACACCACTAAAACCACATACCCCTTTAAAAGCGATATTATGTGGACAACACATATTCTGGACACTGTTTTTCAAATTCGATTAGCGCGAATCACATGCCAGCCAGCTCACACACGAA